>JAGIQG010000006.1:100753212-100779165 GCA_024679065.1 Sphyrna mokarran
CAAGATAGACAAGTCTCCGAGACCAGATGGGATGTACCCCAGGTTATTGTGGCAGTTGAGGGATGTCATTGCAGAGCCCCTGGCGATGATCTTTGTGTCATCGATGGAGACGGGAGAGGTTCCGGAGGATTGGAGGATTGCGGATGTGGTCCCTATTTTCAAGAAAGGGGACAGGGATAGTCCTGGAAATTACCGACCGGTGAGTCTGACCTCAGTGGTTGGTAAGCTGATGGAGAGGCTTCTGAGGGACAAGATTTACGAGCATTTGGAGAAGTTTAGGTTGATTAGAAATAGTCAGCATGGTTTTGTAAAAGGCAGGTCGTGCCTTACGAGCTTAATTGAGTTCTTCAAAAATGTGACTGAACACATTGACGAAGGTAGAGCAGTGGATGGTGTACATGGACTTCAGCAAGGCATTTGACAAGGTCCCACATGCAAGACTTCTTGAGAAGGTGAGAGGGCATGGGATCCAAGGGGCTTTGGCCTTGTGGATCCAGAACTGGCTTGCCTGCAGAAGGCAGAGGGTGGTTGTGGATGGCTCTTTTTCTGCATGGAGGTCGGTCACCAGTGGAGTGCCCCAGGGATCTGTTCTAGGACCCTTGCTGTTTGTCATTTTCATAAATGACCTGGATGAGGAAGTGGAGGGATGGGTGAGTAAGTTCGCCGATGACACGAAGGTCGGTGGTGTTGTGGATGGTCTGGAGGGATGTCAGAAGTTGCAGCATGACATCGACAGGATGCAAGACTGGGCGGAGAAGTGGCAGATGGACTTCAACGCGGATAAATGTGTTGTGGTCCATTTTGGCAGATCCAACGGGATGAATGAGTACACTATCAAAGGTAGGAGTCTTAGCTGTGTGGAAGAGCAGAGGGATCTTGGGGTCCGGGTCCATAAGACTCTCAAATCGGCCTCCCAGGTGGAGGATGTGGTTAAGAAAGCTTACGGTGTACTGGCCTTCATTCATCGAGGGATTGAGTTCAGGAGTCAGGAGGTAATGCTGCAGCTTTATAGGACCCTTGTCAGACCACACTTGGAGTACTGTGCGCAGTTCTGGTCGCCTCACTATAGGAAGGACGTGGAAGCTATTGAAAGGGTGCAGAGGAGATTTACAAGGATGTTGCCTGGATTGGGAGGCATGCCTTATGAAGACAGGTTGAGGGAGCTGGGACTGTTCTCCCTGGAGAGACGAAGGTTGAGAGGCGACCTGATAGAGGTTTACAAGATGTTGAGAGGAATAGATAGGGTGGACTCTCAGAGACTATTTCCCAGGGCTGAAATGGTCGCGACGAGAGGGCACAGATTTAAGGTGCAGGGAAGCAAGTACAGAGGGGATGCTAGGGGAAAGTTTTTCACTCAGAGGGTGGTGAGTGAATGGAATCGGCTGCCGTCGGTGGTGGTCGAGGCGAACTCGCTGGGGTCTTTTAAAAGACTTCTGGATGAGTATATGGGATCCAATGGGATTGGGGGTTATAGATAGGTCTATGGCTGGGTAGGTTTTGATGTGTTCGGCACAACTTGTGGCGAAGGGCCTGTTTGTGCTGTAGTGTTCTATGTTCTATGTTCTATATGCTGGGACCTGGCCCCTATAACGCTGGGACCTGGCCCCTATAATGCTGGGACCTGGTCACCATAACGCTGGGACCTGGTCACCATAACGCTGGGACCTGGCCCCTATAACGCTGGGACCTGGCCCCTATCCACTGGGACCTGGCCCCTATAACGCTGGGACCTGGCCCCTATAACGCTGGGACATGGTCCCTATAATGCTGGGATCTGGCCCCTATAACACTGGGCCCTGGTCACCATAACGCTGGGACCTGGCCCCTGTACCGCTGGGACCTGGCCCATATAACGCTGGGACCTGGCCCCTATAATGCTGGGACCTGGCCCCTAAAACGCTGGGACCTGGTCCCTATAACGCTGGGATCTGGCCCCTATAACGCTGGGCCCTGGTCACCATAACGCTGGGACCTGGCCCCTGTAACGTCGGGACCTAGTCACCATAACGCCGGGACCTGGCCCCTAAAACGCTGGGACCTGGTCCCTATAACGCTGGGACCTGGCCCCTATAATGCTGGGACCTGGTCACCATAACGCTGAGACCTCGTCACCATAACGCTGGGACCTGGTCCCTATAATGCTGGGACCTGGTCACCATAACGCTGCGACCTGGTCACCATAACGGTGGGACCTGGTCCCTATAATGCCGGGACCTGGCCCCTATAACGCTGGGACCTGGCCCCTATAACGCTGGGACCTGGCCCCTATAACGCTGGGACGTGGTCACCACAATGCTGGGATCTGGCCCCTATAACGCTGGGACCTGGTCCCTATAACGCTGGGACCTGGCCCCTATAACGCTGGGACCTGCCCCTATAACGCTGGGACATGGCCCCTATAACGCTGGGACCTCGCCCCTATAACGCTGGGACATGGCCCCTATAACGCTGGGACCTGGTCACCATAACGCTGAGACCTGGTCACCATAACGCTGGGACCTGGTCACCATAAAGCTGGGACCTTGTCCCTATAACGCTGAGACCTGGCCCCTATAACGCTGGGACCTGGCCCCTATAACGCTGAGACCTGGCCCCTATAACGCTGGGACCTGGCCCCCATAATGCTGGGACCGGGCCCCTATAACGTCGGGACCAGGTCCCTATAATGTCGGGACCTGGTCACCATAACGCTGGGACCTGGCCCCTATAATGCTGGGACCTGGCCCCTATAACGCTGGGACCTGGCCCCTATAACGCTGGGACCTGGCCACTATAACGCTGGGACCTGGTCACCATAACGTTGGGGACTTGGCCCCTATAACGCTGGGACCTGGCCCCTATAACGCCGGGACCTGGCCCCTATAACGTGACCTGGCCCCTATAACGCCGGGACCTGGCCCCTGTAACGCTAGGACCTGGCCCCTATAATGCCGGGACCTGGTCACCATTACGCCGGGACCTGGTCACTATAACGCCGGGACCTGGCCCCTATAATGCTGGGACCTGGTCACCATAAAGCTGGGACCTGGTCCCTATAATGTTGGGACCTGGCCACTATAACGCTGGGACCTGGCCCCTATAACGCTGGGACCTGGCCCCTATAACGCTGGGACCTGGCCCCTATAACGCTGGGACGTGGTCACCACAATGCTGGGATCTGGCCCCTATAACGCTGGGACCTGGTCCCTATAACGCTGGGACCTGGCCCCTATAACGCTGGGACCTGGTCCCTATAACGCTGGGACCTGGCCCCTATAACGCTGGGACCTGGTCCCTATAACGCTGGGACCTGGTCACCATAACGCTGTGACCTGGTCCCTATAATGCTGGGACCTGGTCACCATAACGCAGGGACCTGGCCTCTATAACGTCGGGACCTGGTCACCATAATGCTGGGATCTGGTCCCTATAACGCTGGGACCTGGCCCCTGTAACGCTGGGACCTGGCCCCTATAACGCTGGGACCTGGCCACCATAATGCTGGGCCCTGGCCCCTATAACGCTTGGACCTGGCCCCTGTAATGCCGGGACCTGGCCCCTATAATGCCAGGACCTGGTCACTATAACGCCGGGACCTGGTCACTATAACGCTGGGACCTGGCCTCTATAAGGCTGGCACCTGGTCCCTATAACGCTGGGACCTGGTCACCATAACGCTGGGACCTGGTCCCTATAACGTTGGGACCTGGTCACCATAACGCTGGGACGTGGACACCATAAAGCTAGGACCTGGTCCCTATAATGCTGGGACCTGGCCCCTGTAACGCTGGGACCTGGCCCCTGTAACGCTGGGACCTGGCCCCTATAACGCTGGGACCTGGCCCCTATAACGCTGGGCCTGGTCACCATAACGCTGGGACCTGGCCACCAAAACGCTGGGACCTGGCCCCTATAACGCCGGGACCTGGTCACCATAACGCCGGACCTGGTCACCATAACGCCGGGACCTGGCCCTATAATGCCGGGACCTGGTCACCGTAACGCTGGGACCTGGTCACCATAAAGCTGGGACCTGGTCCCTATAATGCTGGGACCTGGCCCCTATAACGCTGGGACTGGCCCTGTAACGCTGGGACCTGGCCCCTATAACGCTGGGACCTGGCCCCTATAACGCTGGGACGTGGTCACCACAATGCTGGGATCTGGCCCCTATAACGCTGGGACCTGGTCCCTATAACGCTGGGACCTGGCCCCTAAACGCTGGGACGTGGTCACCATAATGCTGGGATCTGGCCCCTATAACGCTGGGACCTGGTCCCTATAAGGCCGGGACCTGGCCCCTATAACGCTGGGACCTGGCCCCTATAACACTGGGACCTGGTCCCTATAACGCTGGGACCTGGCCCCTATAACGCTGGGACCTGGCTCCTATAACACTGGGACCTGGTCACCATAACGCTGTGACCTGGTCCCTATAATGCTGGGACCTGGTCACCATAACGCAGGGACCTGGCCTCTATAACGTCGGGACCTGGTCACCATAATGCTGGGATCTGGTCCCTATAACGCTGGGACCTGGCCCCTGTAACGCTGGGACCTGGCCCCTATAACGCTGGGACCTGGTCACCATAATGCTGGGCCCTGGCCCCTATAACGCTGGGACCTGGCCCCGAAAACGCTGGGACCTGGTCACCATAATGCTGGGCCCTGGCCCCTATAATGCCAGGACCTGGTCACTATAATGCCGGGACCTGGTCACTATAACGCTGGGACCTGGCCTCTATAGTGCTGGGACCTGGTCCCTATAACGCTGGGACCTGGTCACCATAATGCTGGGACCTGGTCCCTATAACGTTGGGACCTGGTCACCATAACGCTGGGACGTGGACACCATAAAGCTGGGACCTGGTCTCTATAATGCTGGGACCTGGCCTCTATAACGCTGGGACCTGGTCACCATAATGCTGGGATCTGGCCCCTATAACGCTGGGACCTGGCCCCTATAAAGCTGGGACCTGGCCCCTAAAATGCTGGGACCTTTTCACTATAACGCTGGGACCTGGTCACCATAACGCTGGGGCCTGGTCCCTATAACGTTGGGACCTGGTCACCATAACGCTGGGATCTGGTCACCATAAAGCTGGGCCTGGTCCTATAATGATGGGACTTGGCCCCTATAACCCAACGCCGGGACCTGGCCCCTGTAAACGCTGGATCTGGCCCCTATAACGCTGGGACCTGGACACCATAATGCTGGGATCTGGCCCCTATAACGCTGGACCTGCCCCTATAACGCCGGACCTGACCCCTATAATGCCGGGACCTGGCCCCTATAACGCTGGGACTTGTTCACCATAACGCTGGGACCTGGCCCTATAACGTTGGGACCTGGCCCCTATAACGCTGGGACCTAGCCCCTATAACGCTGGGACCTGGCCCCCATAACGCTGGGACCTGGTCCCTATAACGCTGGCACCTGGTCCCTATAACGTTGGGACCTGGCCCCTATAACGCTGGGACCTGGCCCCTAAAACGCTGGGACCTGGCCCCTATAACGCTGGGCCCTGGTCACCGTAACGCTGGGACCTGGCTCCTGTAACGTCGGGACCTGGCCGCTATAACGCTGGGACCTGGCCCCTAAAATGCTGGGACCTGGACCCTATAACGTCGGGATTAGGTCCCTATAACGTCGGGACCTGGTCACCATAACGCTGGGACCTGGCCCCTATAATGCTGGGACCTGGCCCCTATAACGCTGGGACCTGGCCCCGAAAACGCTGGGACCTGGTCACTATAACGTTGGGACCTGGTCACCATAACACTGGGACCTGGCCCCAATAACGCTGGGACCTGGCCCCAATAACGCTGGGACCTGGCCCCTATAACACCGGGACCTGGTCACCGTAACGCCAGGACCTGGCCCCTATAAAACCGGGACCTGGTCCCTATAACGCTGGTCCCTATAACTCCAGGACCTGGCTCCTACTACGCAAGGACCATGTCACTAAAATGTCAGGATCAGGTTGCTAGAATGCAGGAGTGGGTTGCTAGAATGTCTGGACCTGGTCACCATAATGACAAGACTTTTTCATCACGATGACAGGAGAACTGGACCAAGCTCTATGATATCAGGATATGGATCTGTAATGACAGGACATAAACAACTGCAGGACTTTGACCATTGGGATGTTGTCACGGCAGGCCCACGTGCAACTCTAATGTCTCACTGCATGATTGACTTTTCGTGCTCCCAGAAGAAGAAGGTCTATCACCAACAAGCCAAGAACAAATGAGAGAAAAGAAAATAATTAGGAATTTAAGGGCAGTGTAGAGTATGAGCAGCAAATGGGGAGAGAGAGCTAGCAGCAATTCAAGAGTAATGAGTACTATGGATAACATACTTGAGATTGAGTAATGAAAGTGAATGTCCTAGGGTAATAAAATTCAGTTGATGTTAATGAGTATATCAATAGGGAATAGTTCTAATGAATGAATTTGGTGGCATTAGGGGCATTTCAACAAATGGGTGGGCACCACGTTCTGATCTCCAAGCTGATCAAGTCAGCGAGGTCCACGGAAAGCTACCTGTCCCTCAAACCCTGGCAATTGGGTCCCTTCAATAGGCAATTAATGCATACGTAAGGGCCTCAATCCATTCCGATGGCATTAACTCAGCAGCAGATGTGGGGACTTCTTGTGTCAATAGCAAGGTAATCACCTCAGGCGTGTTCACGTGCAGGTTCCAAGGGTTTTTAGTCTTGGTGAAAGGCCTGCTGCTGACCTGCTAAATACCCAAGTAACAGTTAATTTGGCCAGCATTCTTGAAAAGAGTGATATGGGACTCCCACTGGCTTTGCAGCTAGTGGCTGAGAACCTTCTCACTTCCATTTAATGCCTATGTGGGAGAAAGGTAGTGGTCATAAGTGTTGAGAAAAGCTGGGATAGGTCATGAATACTGGGGAAGTGAGGAGAGAATGAAATGCTTGGATGGTGGCCACCAGGCACAGGGATAGAAACCAATTTGCACTTTTTCATCTAAATCAAAATGTTGCAGATGCTCAAAATCTGAAATAAAAACAGCAAATTGTGGAAATGCTCAGCAAATCAGGCAGCTTCCGTGGAGACCCTTCATCTGTGAATAACCCTTCATCAGAATTTACCATCAGCCTGACACCTTAACTCCAACCAGAGGTTTCTGACTCACCCATAGCAGCTGGTTTACCCATGGAAGATGTGGTGAGCCATTGGCCGCCGGTTGAATCTTCCGGTCCTGCAAAAGTTTACAGGCTTTTGCATGGATTGCCCACCCCACCACCAGGTAACTTGCCGGGGGAAGGGGGTCAACTTTAGTGGGACAGGAAGATTCCACCTTCTGTTTCTCTCTGTGATCTACTCAACACTTCCAGGATTTTCTTTTTTATTTCTGCAATTTTAAAAATTCATTTGCAGGACATGGTCAACATGTGTTGACTTTATCTGGGGTTTGCCTTTTTATCGAACCGCTGCAAACCTGGGGTGGGGAGGGGATAGAGGGGGGAGGAGGAGGAGATTCTGCCACTATGCTGTTAGGTAGTGAGTTCCAGGAACTTCAGCTGGTGGTCATTACGTTGGTAACGAACAGCTAGAGTGTAGTGCTCTGTATCATAGTGGCACCAAACAATTGAAGATGAACAATGGATTAAACTTCCACTGACAGTGAGAGAAAAATGCAGATTTAATTTCATTTTATGTGACTCATTCATGTTCCATTCACTTGAACTATCCTTCAGTTCTTTTTTGTTATTAACTTGCACTGTTGTCGGTTTTCTTTCTCTTAATAACTATCTGCAGGGTATGCTCCAGTGACTGGAATGTGCCACCCCGTTCGAAGTTGTACCCTAAACCACGAGGATGGCTTCTCTTCAGCATTTGTGGTTGCTCATGAGACTGGACATGTGTAAGTTCTAAACAGTCACATAATAAACCAGCCTTTTGGAGTTCATGTCACTCCAAACCTGGTAAAGCTAATCACTTTGCCAGCAATTCACTGGGGGTAAATAGGCTTTGAGTTAAATGGGCTGCATGATTCATTGTTGTTCGTTCTGTTTGCTATCTCTGTTTCTTGTGGGACAATGATCTCCCAGCCATTATTTACACTGGCGTCAATATGTAGAATTATTTCCTCTACAGACCCACACAAGCCCCTCTTATACTGATTACTAAATACATTCCACCTAGTGGGTACAGAAATTGGTCATCCTCTTAATAAAGAAACAACCAAGAATTTGCATTTATAAAGAGCTTACTATTTCCTCAGGGCACTAAAAACATTTTAGACATGGAGAAACAGTACTAAGAAAACAGTACTAACTCGATATCTTTTTTAAAGAATTGACACAAGCACAATATACACAATAGATCTCCTTCCAGACTATATAATTTCACGACCACATTTCAATTGTGATCACTGTTATTTTGCATGGAAATATGGCACAAACATGACAAAGAATGGCTAAATAATCTGTTTTGACTGGAGTTTATCAAGAGTGAAAACTTGACTTGGGCACTGAAGTATGCCTTTCTTTCTTTGAATAGTGTCATTGGGCAGGATTTCCATCATCAAGGTAGGTAGCAGGATCCTTAGAAATTCCTGGTGTTGCCCGCCCGTCTCTTGATAACCTGCCCTTAAGAATGAGATTTTCATTATGGAGGGATGAGCTTTAGTTGGCGTTGGCTATAGTCAGGCCAGTTGACCTGGAAAAGGTTCAGAGACAGCCAGCCACAGGAGGTGAGCTGTTTGTTAGCGGGATTTTCAACAAGATGGCAATTAGACTGAGGAAAGCAACATCACAGTACAAAAGGTAAAGAATTATTAGAAACTGATGATCAATGGTAGAAATTATCTCAGTGATCACAGATACAGAATAGTGGACCTCTCAACGAGATGTGAGTTTATCAGTAAAAAAAAGAACAATTATACATTTTCTTTATCAGAATTCCCTGCCCTTCATTAGTTTAAAATTAATTTCATTTAGTATATAAATCTCTGTCAGTAACTCAGCCAACTGTATTATATCTTCCAGTATAATGGTATCTTATTCATCCAATAAATCTGTCTGGTAACTCCCTTCTTGGCTAAAGCTACTTTCCTATTGTTGAGGGGCCACCTGTAGAAGTCTACAAGATTATGAAGGTCTTGGACAGAGTGACTAGCTAGAAGCTTTTTCTCAATGTGGAAGAATCAATCACTAGGAGGCATAAGTTTAAAGTGCAAGGGGCAGGATTTAAAGGAGATGTACAAGGCAAGTTTTTTTTACACAGAAGTGGTGGTGCCTGGAACTCACTGCCAGAGAAGGTCGTGGAAGCAGATACGATAGTGACTTTCAAGGGGGGGTCTGGCAAATGAATAGGATGTGAATGGAGGGATATAGTCCCCAAAGAGTAGGGGAAAACCCCCTATCCTTTCGGGGCAGTTTATGCTGCCCAATTCAATTGGGCAGCATGGTCAGTGCAGGCTTGGAGGACCAAAGGGTCTGTTCCTATGTTGTATTTTTCTTTGTTCTTTGTAAAGGGTTCCCAGGCTCTTAGCTCTGAACTGTTTGTCTTTACCAAGGTGCCTTTTGGTAACTTTCTTTGGCTAAAGTGAACAGTGATTCATACAATACTTAACATGCATTTAAAATATCCATCTTTTTGTTTTAAAATTATTGTTACTTGTTTAATTCTTTTACTATATTCACATATCTGTAGGCTATTCTCTTGCTTTAAGAATCACTTAACCTTTTATTGTTAGCTCTGTCAATACCTTATACATACTGTCTAAAAACTAAGAAAAATGTCATCACTTTCACTGTTTAAAAGGTTGACGTTAGTGCTGTAGGACTTCATCGATTATGATATGATTTAAAACAGAAACCTTCAGCCCTCACTGCTGAAAGCCCCTCACAGCCTACACACTCCCCATGCTTCATTCATTCCACCTCATACCCCACACCACATTGTCCGTCATGACCCCCATATCAACTTATGCCCCCCACATAATCCCACTGGTCATGTCACCCACGCAAAGGCATTCTCCCAATGATACCCTGTGGTACCTCATGCCAGTCTATGGTAATTCCATGCTCATTCACATACTCTATACTATTTAGAAGCAATGAGCCATGTAATGACAATGTAAAAAAATTGAAAGAAAATAATTCATAACATTCCACTTTCCTAAAAAAGAGCTCCACTTTCCAAACTGAGTAATAGTGTCAATCATCCAGACCCTTTAAAGTATCCACAACTGCAAGCACTTGTGTAAATATGCAAGGTGAAATTTACAGCAAAGATCAACAGGTTGATGGATTTCAGCCATTTATAGAACATAGAACATAGAACATTACAGCACAGAACAGGCCCTTCGGCCTTCGATGTTGCGCCGACCAATATAAAAAGCAATGCCCCTCCAAACTAACCATTCCCTTCTCTTCCATATACTTATCAACTAACCTCTTAAACGCCACCAAACTTGGCGCATCTACAACAGCTGCATGCAGGGCATTCCACTCCCTAATCACTCTTTGAGTAAAGAACCTACCTCTGATATCCGTCCTATAACTCATAACCCTTAATTTAAAGCTGTGTCCCCTCGTGCTAGCTTTCTCCATCCTAGGAAAAAGGCTATCACTGTCCACCCTATCTAAACCTCTAATCATCTTATATGCTTCAATAAGATCCCCTCTTAGCCGCCTCCTTTCTAACGAAAACAACCTCAAATCCTTCAACCTCTCTTTATAGGACCTGCCCTCCATACCAGGCAACATCCTGGTAAACCTCCTCTGTACCCTCTCCAATGCCTCCACATCTTTCTTATAATGTGGGGACCAGACTGCACACAATACTCCAAGTGCGGCCGCACTAGAGTTTTGTACAGTTGCAACATGATGCTGCGGCTCCTAAATTCAATCCCCCTACCAATAAAAGCTAAGACTCCCTATGCCTTCTTAACAACTTTATCCACTTGACTGCCTACTTTCAGGGATCTATTGACACATACACCAAGATCCTTCTGTTCCTCAACACTATTAAGAGCCCTACCATTAGCCCTATACTCTACACTTTTCCTTAGTCTTCTGGAAAAGTAGAGGCATTGATGGGCTTTCTTAACTATAGCGTCAGCATGGGGGGATAGGACAGGTTATTGGTGATCTGGACACCTAAAAACTTTATACTTTCGACCCTTTCTATTTCATTTCCATTGATGTAGACAGGGGCATGTTCTCCTTTACACTTCCTGAAGTCAATAACTATCTATTCTTCATTTTTTGGCATTGAGGCAGAGATTATTGTTTCCACACCAGTTCACTAGATTCTCTATTATATTGACAATGAAGTGCTTTGGGATATCTTGAGATCATGAATGCAAGTCTTTTCGTCTAATAGTTTCTGAGAGGACCCTGCTGTATCTTACCACGCGTACTATTTATGCTTATTGGTGAAATGAAGGCCATGCTGAAAAGATTGAAGTTAGAAATATGGGGATAGGGCCTGGGCGGGATTGTGGTGGGTGCAGACTCGATGGGCCAAAGGGTCTGTTTCTACATTGTAAGATTCTATGTTCTACGTACATCTCCAAATCAGTAGCAACAAATGTATTATTTTGAATTAAACGTATTTTCATATAAAGTCTTACAGATCGATGATTGGCAAGCTCTGCCCCAAATTGAACATTCTACTTTAGTAAACATTGTGACTCATCTTTTAAGACATTTCAATATTTAAGTTTAAGTTCATTTATTAGTGTCACAAGTAGGCTTACATTAAAACTGTGATGAAGTTACTGTGAAAATCCTCTAGCTGCCACACTCTGGCACCTGTTCGGGTATATTGAGGGAGAATTTAGCATGGGCAATGCATTTGACAGTTGTCTTTTGGACTGTAGGAGAAAACCAGAGCACCCGGAGGAAACCCATGCAGACATAGAGAGAACGTGCAGACTCTGCATAGACAGTGAACCAAGCTGGGAATCCCTGGTGCTGCAAGGCACAATTCCTCCAATGGAATTCACTGCATCAACTTTTTCAGCAAATACATAAATAGTCTTAGATGGTAGTGACAGTCAGCAATTATAGAATCCTACAGTGCAGAAGGAGGCCATTTGGCCCATTGAGTTTACACTGACTGCAATCCAACCCTGGATTATCTCCATGCATTTACTCTAGCTAGTCCCCTGACACTAAAGAGCAATTTAAAATAAAGAAAAGCATAGCACAGGAACAGGTCCCTCAGCTGTCAAAGCATGAGCCAATCACGATGCCTGCCTAAATTAAAACCGTATGCACTTACAGAGGTTGCATCCTTACATACCCATCCTATTTAGGTACTTGTTTAGTTGTTCCTTAAGTGCTGCTTTCACACCTACTTCCACTACCTCCCCAGGCAGCGTGTTCCAGATAGTCACCACTCTCTGTGTAAAATGCTTGCTTCACATATCCCTTCTAAACGTTTCCTCTTAAACCTATTACTTGTCTTTTGTACCCCAGGAAAGAGCATCTGACTATTCACTCTGTCCATGCCACTCATAATCTTGTAGACCTCTATCAGGTTACATTTTAACCTCCATCATCCCAGTGAGAACAAACTGAGTTTATCCAACCTGTCCTCACAGATAATATCCTCCAGACAACATCCTGATAAACCTCTTCTGTATCCTCTCCAAAGCATCCACATCCTCCTGGTTGTGTGGTGACCAGAATTGTATGCAATATTCAGTATAGTATGCAATAGTTAGGCCTAAATGAGGCCTAACTAAAGTTCTGTACAGTGGCAGCATGACCATCAATTTTTATACTCAGTGCCCCGACCAAAGAAGGGAAACATGCCGCATGCTTTCTTGACTACCTTATTCACCTGCAAAGCCACTTCCAGTGATCAGTGAATATGTATGTCCAAATCTCTCTCTCTGTCACTACTCAAGGCTTCTATCATTTGCTGCAAAATTCCTACATGCATCCTTCCAAAATGCATTATCTCACACTTGTACAAATTAAACTCCATTTGCTATTTCTCCACCCAAGTTTCCAACCAGTCTATATCTTGCTTTTCCCTCTGACAATCCTCTTCACTGTCTCCAACTTCACCAATTTTTGTCTCATCTGCAAACTTACTAGTCAGACCAGCTACACATTCCTCCAAATCATTTTTATATACTACAAACAAAGTCCCAGAACTGATCTGTGTGGAACAGATCACTAGTCATAGCCTTCCATTCAGAAAAGCGTCTCTCTACTGCTAACTCTGTCTTCTATGGCCAAGCCAGTTCAGTATTCATCTTGCCACTCTCCTTCGATCCCATGTGACTTCACTTTTTGTACCAGTTTACCATGAGTTGTCTTGTCAAAACTTTAGTGAAGTCCATATATATACAAATGGGATACAAGGACAGGTAGCTAAATGGATAAGTAACTGGCTTGGTAATAGGAGACAGAGAGTAATAGTGGAAGGGTGTTTCTCTAGCTGGAGGTCGGTCACTAGTGGTGTGCCGCAGGGCTCGGTACTGGGACCTCTTCTATTTGTAATATATATAAATGACTTGGAAGAGGGAGTAAGTGGAGTGATCAGCAAGTTTGCAGACGATACAAAGATGGCTGGACTTGCGGATAGTGAGGAGCATTGTCAGGCGATGCAGCAGGACATAGATAGGCGGTAGCTTGGGCAGACAGATGGCAGATGGAATTCAATCCTGATAAATGTGAGGTGATGCATTTCGGGAGAAAAATGTAGGAGGAGGATAGAACATAGAACATAGAACATTACAGCACAGAACAGCCCTTCGGCCTTCGATGTTGCGACCGACCAAATATAAAAGCAAGCCCCCCCCAATAAACCATTCCCTTCTCTTCCATATACTTATCAACTAACCTCTAACGCCCACCAACTTGGCGCATCTACAACTGCTGCAGGCAGGGCATTCCACTCCCGAACCACCCTTTGTAAAGAACCTGCCTCTGATATCCATCCTATAACTATCACCCCTTAATTTAAAGCTGTGTCCCCTCGTGCTAGCTTTTTCCATCCTAGGAAAAAGGCTATCACTGTCCACCCTATCTAAACCTCTAATCATCTTATATGTTTCGATCAGGTCCCCTCTTAGACGCCTCCTTTCTAACGAAAACAACCTCAAATCCCTCAGCCTCTCCTCATAAGACCTGCCCTCCATACCAGGCAACATCCTTGTAAACCTCCTCTGTACCCTCTCCAATGCCTCCACATCTTTCTTATAATGTGGGGACCAGAACTTCACACATACTCCAAGTGCGGCCGCACTAGAGTTTTGTACAGTTGCAACATGACGTTTGCGGCTCCGAAATTCAATCCCTCTACCAATAAAAGCCAAGACTCCATATAAACCTTCTCGACCTGACTGCCTACTTTCAGGGATCTATGCACATCACCAAATTTACTATCCATCCTTAATACCCTCATCCAGATCATTTATAAAAATTACAAACAGCAGGGGCCCCAAAACAGACCCCTGAGGTACACCACTTGTCACCGAACTCCAAGATGAATATCTCCCATCAACCACCACCCTCTGTCTTCTATCTGCTAGCCACATAGAAGACAGATATGATAAAGGGTAGACCTATTAAGAGTATAGAAACGCAGAGGGACCTGGGGGTGCAGCTGGACAAGTCTCTGAAGGTGGCAGAGCAAGTGGAGAAGGTTGTGAAGAAAACATATAGTATGTTAGCCTTTATAGGAAGGGGTATAGAGTATAAGAGCCTTTAATGTTGCAGTTGTATAAAACACTGGTTAGACCTCATTTGGAATACTGCAGCCAGTTCTGGTCACCTTACTACCGGAAGGACGTGGAGACTCTGGAGAGAGTGCAGAGGAGGTTTACCAGGATGCTGCCTGGTATGGAAGGTCTGAGTTATGAGGAGAGATTAGGTAAATTGGGACTATTTTCCTTCGAAAGACGTAGACTTAGAGGAGATCTGATAGAGGTGTACAAGATTTTGAAGGGGATAGATAGAGTAAACAGGGTTAAGCTTTTTCCTAGGATGGATTCAAATAGCACGAGGGGTCACGGGCTTAGGGTGAGGGGGGTAAGGTATAATTTGGATGCTAGAGGGAGTTTTTTCACAAAGAGGGTGATGGGGGTATGGAATGCGCTGCCAAGTAAAGTGGTGGAGGCAGGTACTCTGGAGTTATTTAAGAAACACTTAGATGGGCACATGAACAAAATGGGAATGGAGGGGTATAGAAAACTGATTTAAAATAGGGATCATGAGCCTTGGGAGTCCCTGGGAGGTGTGTAAATAGATGATGATATTGATGTATTTGTTTTTATCCTACAGGTGCTTTGGTCCACCTTGTTGTCTAACGAGGGGCATACACGCGATGGGTCGTGAGAGGGCTGCTCTTGGATCTTTTTCAAGAGTATCCTAGTGCTTCACATTGTTAGTGTACGCTTGACCTGGATCATTTGATGGGCAACACGACAGCTCAGTGACTATCGCTGTGCTGGGCAGATACATGGATTTGGGCCTGTGTCTGTGGGAGTTTGCGCATTCTCCCCGTGCTTGCGTGGGTTTTTCTCCGGGTGCTCCGGTTTCCTCCCACATCCCAAAAATGTGCTCTTAGGCTAATTGGCAAAACAAATTCTCCCTAAATTGTCTCAAATTTGGTTTTTAATCCATAGGTCTATAAACATGGACGGGGATCGCGGGTAGAGGTGGGAACATCGGGGTGGCGGCATGGGCTCGTTGGGCCGAAGGGCCTGTTTCCCGTGCTGTTTTGTGCTTTGTTCTTTGTTCTTTATATAACATCCACTGCCTTTCCATCATCTTCATCACTTCCTTGAAAAACTCGATGTAATGAGGCACAACCTTCCCTTCACAAAGCCATGCTGTCTATCACTAATAAATCCTTTTCTTTCCAAAAGTGAGTAAATTCTGTTTCTAAGAATCTTTTCCAATACTTTCCTACCACTGACATAAGGCTCACTGTCCTGTAATTTCCTGGATTATTCCTACTGCCTTTCTTAAACAATAGAACAAATTGGCTATCCTCCAGTCTTCTGGAACTTCACCTGTAGCCAGTGATGATACAAAGATTTCTGTCAAGGCACTAGCAATTTCTAGCCTTGTCTTCCTCAGTATTCTAAGGTAGATTCCATCAGGCCCTGGGGACTTATCTATTTTAATGCTTTTTAAGACATCTAATATTCCTTCTTTTTGATATTGACCCTAAATATCTACACACCCTACCTAGGCTCTTCATCCATCGAGTCCCTTCTTTGATTAATATTGAGGCAAAATATTCATTTAGTGTATTACCCATTTCCTCTGGTTACATGCATATATTCCCTCCCCTATCCTTAAGTGGAACAACCCTTTCCCTAGTTACCCTCTTGCTCTTTATATAAAATGCTTTAGGATTTTCCTTAATCCTGTTTTCCAAGGACTTTTCATGACCCCTTTTAGACTTCCTAGCTCCTTCCTTAAGTTTCTTCCACGTTTTCATGTTCTTCAAAGGCTTCATTTGTCCTAAGCTTTTTAGATCTTATGAGTGCTTCCTTTTTCTTTTTGACAAGGCTCATAATATCTCCCGTTATTCAGAGTTCCCAATACTTGCCACACTTATCCTCCATCTTCACAGGGACATGCTGATCCTTAATTCCATTCAACTCGCATTTGAAAGACCCCTATATGTCGGATATTGACTTACCCTCAAACTGCCTTCCCCCATCTACATTCTCTAGATCCTGCCTAATGTTGTTATAGTTAGTCTTCCCCTAATTTAACACCTTTGCCCAAGGAGCACTTTTGTCCTTATCCACAAGCACCTTAAAACTTCTGGAATTATGATCACTGTTCCCAAAATGCTGTCCCACTGAAACTTTGATAACCTGTCTGGGCTCATTCCCCAATATTAGGTCTAATATAGCTCCTTCCCAAGTTGGGTTATTTACATACTGTTTCAAGAAACCCTCCTAGATGCTCCTTACAAATTCTGCCCCATCCAAGCTGCAAGCAGTATGTGAGTTCCTGTCAATATAGGGAAAATTGAAATCACCCACCACAACAACCCTGTTGTTTTTGTATCTTTCCAAAATCTGTCTGCATATCTGCTCCTGTATCTCCCACTGTAATAAACCTGAACTTTATGACTGCACCCTTCACATTCCTGAGCTCTACCCATATTGCCTTGATGCCTGAACCCTCAAAAGTGTTCCCCCTCATTATCTTTACCCAGAGGGTGGTTAGGGAGTGGAATGCCCTGCCTGCGGCAGTTGTAGATGCGCCAGGTTTGGTGGCGTTTAAGAGGTTAGTTGATAGGTTTATGGAAGAGAAGGGAATGGTTTAGTTTGGAGGGTCATTGCTTTTTTCATAATTGGTCGGCGCAACATCGAAGGCCGAAGGGCCTGTTCTGCGTTGTAATGTTCTATGTTCTATGTTCTAGTGTGATATTGTCCTTAACTAGTAATGCAACTCCCTTTTACATCCTGTTCTATCCTACCTGAAGCATCTAAATCTTGGAATGATTAGCTGCCAATCCTGTCTATCTTTCAACCAAGTCTCTGTAATAGCAACAACAACATAGTTCCAAGTACTAATCCAAGCTCTAAATTCATCTCTTTAACCTGTTATGCTCCTTGCATTGAAACAAATGCACTTCAGACCACCAATCCTGCTGTGTTCAACAACCACTCTTCCTCTTAATTATAGAGTCATAGAAACCCTACAGTACAGAAAGAGACCCTCCAGCCCATTGAGTCTGCACTGATCACAATCCTACCCACATCCTACCCCCATAACACTACATATTTTATGCACTAATTCCTTTAATCTATGCATCTCAGGACACTAAGGAACAATTTTAGGATGTCCAATCAACCTAACTCGCACATCTTTGGACTGTGGGAGGAAACCAGAACACCTGGAGGAAATCCATACAGGCACAAGAAGAATGTGCAAACTGCACACAGAGAGGACCCAAGCCAGGAATCGAATCCAGGTTTTTGGAGCTGTGAAGCCAGTGCTAACCACTGTGCCACAGGGCCATCCATAATCTTCTTACTGGCCTTAGTCTGTAGCTCTCCTCAGTTATTTCTCCTGCTGACCTATTTCTGTGGTTCTTACCCTCCCCTTCTATATTAGTTCAATCCCGCCCAAGTGACTCTAGCAAATCTACCTACCAGGATATTGGTAACCAAAAGAGAAACATTGGAAAATCTTAGCAGGTCGGGCATCATCTGTAAGGAGAGAAAAGCACTGACAGCTGGAGTCCAGACGACCCTTTGTCAAAGCCCCTCCAGTTTAGGTGTAACCCGTCCTTTTGTACACCTGTTCCAGAAGAGATCCCAATGATCAAAATACCTGAATCCCTCCTACACCAGCTCTTTAGCCACATGTTTTGCTGCACTATCTTCCTATTTCTAGCTTCACTGGCACATGACACAGAAAGTAATGCTGAGATTACAACCTAGAAGTCCTCATTTTAAACTACTACCTAACTCCCTGAACTCCCCTTGCAGGATCTTGTCATTCTTCCTGCCTATGCCATTAGTACTTGCCCTCCCCTTTCAGAATGTTCCATGCCTGTTCAGAGGCATGATTTAGCATGACCAATCTACCTAACCCTCACATCTTTGACTGTGAGAAGAAACCAGAGCATCCAGAAGAAACCCACACAATCATTGTGAGAATGTGTAAACTCCGTACAGACAGTGACACAAGCAGGGAATCGAATCCAGGTTCCTGGCACTGTGAAGTAGCAGTGCTAACCACTGTGCCACCATGATGCCCTGTCTAGCCAAACTGCCCCACCATCATTCCTTTCCTCCTCTTATTCCTCTTTTTCAAGGCATTGCATACTATTTCTTTGACTCTAGGATTGTGTGTACAAAACCTCACACCAGCATGTGGTATTCTGACATGCTAACGCAACACTAGGCTGGAAGAGCCCAAAACAAGGGGTAGCTCTAAGCTGTCCTGCATGTAATTGTTGGCTTAATTTGGCTGGATGTCATGGTGTAAAACCAACCTAAAAATGGTTCAGAATTTCTTTGGGCACCTAGCCTGGCTCTTCATCCTACTGGGGTGGGACAGCGAGAAGATTAGGGGGAGGGAATGTGCTGGAATTGTAATCTATGAGCACTGCTTGTTGAGGGACTCGCTGCTTGTTAAATTAATCAGCAATGTTAAAACATTTATATAGTTCATCATATCCTTCGAGTTTTCTAAAGCACTTTGCAGCAAGTTAGTTCTGCAATGCACTGTTATCATGCAAATAGCAACTTGCACGTAGCAAAGTTCTACAAGTGGCAAGTAAGTGTGTTTGTGATGCTAAGGTTGATGGTGGGTTGTTGGCCATGACCAAATGTAACCTATTGGCATGGGATCTCTGCAGTCCTTGGACCAGCAGATTGCGGGGGTGATGGGATGGTGAATTTTTCACATGCCCTCTATCCATGGTGTATTTTGTAATGGCAGAGGTAGCCCACCATGAGCCAATGGTGGGATCTTCTGTTCCCTTTGCTGTCAACATGCTTTCCTCTATCCTTGTATCCTTCATCACTGACAAGCTAGAATGAGAGCTCAATGCAGTTGGACCAGATGTTCCCATTGGCAGAAACAACTGGAATATATTTGTTTGGATTTAATGTATACATCCAATCATGCAGTTTTTGCATTAAAGTGTCAGCCTGGATAATGTGCCCTAGTCCTGGACAGGGGCTTGAAGTTAACTGACTGACTCAGACAGTGTTGGATGCATTTTCATTCATGTTACAGTGGTTAGCATTGCTGCCTCACAGTGTCAGCAACCTGGATTTGATTCCCAAAGTGTGACGACTAGGGGATTTTCACAGTAATTTCATTGCATTGTTAATATAAGTCTACCTTATGACACTAATAAATAAACTTAAATTTAAAACAATGTGATCAGATTCTCTTTCAAAAAAATGTAAACTGTTCATCTTTCTAACAAAGTTTTACTGAAACTCTTGTAGTCTGGGAATGGAACATGATGGTCAAGGAAACCGGTGTGGAGATGAAACCAGCATGGGAAGTGTTATGGCACCTTTGGTCCAGGCTGCATTTCACCGATTTCATTGGTCGCGGTGCAGTGGGCAAGAGCTCAAGCGATATCTTAAGTGAGTACATCAATATGCTTTCAAATTATTGAGCCTGTGTTGCTTGAATTTATTGAAAATTAATTCTTCTAGGAAGGTGCTGCGGTGAGATAGAAGGGAAAGACTGGTGTTTTGCGTTTGATGCTGCTATGCTCATTCCTGATGACGTATTTGTTAAAATAATTTTGGATTAGCACCTTTACAGTATCCTAAACTAATGGAAACAAAGTAAGTGTAATTAATGTTTTACTGTAACCTGAGAAATAGCAACATTATCAAAGAACAAAGAAAAGTATAGCATAGAAAAGTACAGCTGTGCCGCAGGGACAGGAATGGATGTTGCAGGTTCCGGAGTTCAAATGCTTTAGTCGGAGTAGAGAAGGAGGTAGAAGGGGGGGAGGAGTGGCATTATTAGTCAAAGACTGTATCACAGTGACAGAAAGGAAGTTTGATGAGGACTTGTCTGTTGAGGTATTATGGGCTGAGATTAGAAACAGGAGAGGAGAGGTACCCCTGTTGGGAGTCTTTTAATAGACCTCCTAAAGTTCTAGGAGAGGTTGAGGAAAGATTGCAAGCAGTTCTGGCAGGAGTGAAAGTAATAGGGTAATTGTTATGGGGGACTTTAATTTTAACTAATATTGATTGAATAGCTATAGCTCTAGGTCTCGTCGAGGGGTCAGTTTTTGTACAAGCGTGCAGACGGTTTTTTGCCTCAGTAGTAGATAGGCCAACTAGAGGGGAGGCTACATTGGATTTGGTGCTGGGCAATGAGCCAGACCAGGTGTTAGGCCTTGGAAGTTGGTGAACATTTTGGTGATAGTGACCACAATTCGGTTACGTTCACCTTAGTGATGGATAGGGATAGGCATGAACCTGGGGGCAGTAGTTTAGCTGGGGGAATGGTAATTTTGAGGCCACAAGGAGGGAATTAGGGTGCATAGGTTGGACTAGGAAACTACAGGGACTGGGAACATCTGAAATGTGGAGCTTATTCAAGGAGCAGCTACTGCGAGTCCTTGATAAGTATGTCCCGGTCAGGCAAGGAGGAAATGGTCGAGTAAGAGAACCTTGGTGTATGAAAAAAGTTGATTCGTTGGTTAAAAGGAAAAAGGAAGCTTATGTCAGGATGAGGCTTGAAGGCTCGGTTAGTGCAATGGATAGCTATAGATTAGCCAGGAGGGAGCTAAAGAGGGAATTGAGGAAGCTAAGAGGGGGCACGAGAGACTTTGGCTGATAGAACATAGAAATAGACATAAGAACATTACGCACAGACAGGCCTTCGGCTTCGATGTTGTGCCGACGCAAATAAAAAGCAATGCCCTCCAAACTAAACCATTCCTCTCTATCAATTAACCTCTAAACGCGCACCAAACGTGGCGCATCTACAACAGCTGCAGGCAGGGCATTCCACCCCTATCACTCTTGAGTATAAAAGAACCTACCTCTGATATCCATCCTATTACTCATACCCCTTAATTGTAAAGCTGTGTCCCTCCTCGTGCTAGCTTTTCTCCTCCTAGGAAAAAGGCTACTCACTGTCCCCCGCTATCTAAACCTCTAATCATGCTTATTGCTTCAATAAGATCCCCTCTTAGCCGCCTCCTTTCTAACGAAAACAACCTCAAATCCTTCAACCTCTCTTCATAGGACCTGCCCTCCATACCAGGCAACATCCTGGTAAATAGGATTAAGGAGAATCCTAAAGCTTTCTTTAGATATGTTAAGAATAGAAGATTGGTTAGGACAAGATTAAGGCCAGTCATAGACAGCAGTGGGAAGTTGTGCGTGGAGCCTGAAGAGATTGGAAAGGCACTGAATAAATATTTCTCTTCGGTATTCACGCAGGGTGATGTAAATGTAGTTATGGAGAACACTGAGGTACAGGGTAGCAAACTGGAAGGTATCGAAGTAGATAGGGAGGATGTGCTAGATATTCTCGAGGGTTTGAAGTTGGATAATTCCCCTGGGCCGGACGGGATTTACCCTAGGATTCTCTGGGAGGCAAGAGAGGCGATTGCGGAGCCTCTGGCTCTGATCTTCAGGTCGTCGTTGGTTACGGGTGTGGTTCCGGAGGACTGGAGGATAGCGAATGTGGTCCCGTTGTTCAAGAAGGGGAAGAGAGACCTTCCAGGGAATTATAGGCCCGTGAGTCTTACTTCTGTTGTGGGCAAAGTATTGGAGAGAATTATTAGGGATAGGATTTATAGTTATTTAGAGAGAAATGAATTGATTGGGGATAGTCAGCATGGTTTTGTGAAGGGTAGGTCGTGCCTTACTAACCTCATTGAGTTTTTTGAAAAAGTGACCAAAGAGGTGGAAGGGGGTAAGGCGGTTGATGTGGTATATATGGACTTTAGTAAGGCGTTTGATAAGGTGGCCCATGGAAGACTTCTGCAGAAAATGCATATGTATGGGATAGAGGGTGATTTAGCTAATTGGATTAGGAATTGGCTAGCAGATAGAAGACAGAGGGTGGTGGTTGATGGGAGATATTCATCGTGGAGTTCGGTGACAAGTGGTGTACCTCAGGGGTCTGTTTTTGGGCCCCTGCTGTTTGTAATTTTTATAAATGATCTGGATGAGGGTATTGAAGGATGGATTAGTAAATTTGCAGATGACACTAAAGTCGGTGGAGTGGTAGATAGTGAAGAGGGGTGTTATAGTTTGCAGAGAGACTTGGACAAGTTGCAGAGCTGGCCCGAGAGGTGGCAAATGGAGTTTAATGTGGAAAAGTGTGAGGTAATGCACTTTGGCAGGAATAATAAATGTGTAGAGTATAGGGCTAATGGTAGGATTCTTAGTAGTCTTGATGAACAGAGGGATCTTGGTGTGTATTTGCATAGATCCCTGAAAGTAGGCAGTCAAGTCGAGAAGGTTGTTAAGAAGGCATATGGAGTCTTAGCTTTTATTGGTAGGGGATTGAATTTCGGAGCCGCAACGTCATGTTGCAACTGTACAAAACTCTAGTGCGGCCGCACTTGGAGTATTGTGCGCAGTTCTGGTCCCCACATTATAAGAAAGATGTGAAGGCATTGGAGAGGGTACAGAGGAGGTTTACCAGGATGTTGCCTGGTATGGAGGGCAGGTCTTATGAAGAGAGGCTGAGGGATTTGAGGTTGTTTTTGTTAGAAAGAAGGCGGCTAAGAGGAGACCTTATTGGAACATATAAGATGATTAGAGGTTTAGATAGGGTGGACAGTGATAGCCTTTTTCCTAGGATGGAGAAAGCTAGCACGATGGGACACAGCTTTAAATTAAGGGGTGATAGTTATAGGACGGATATCAGAGGTAGGTTCTTTACCCAAAGGGTGGTTCGGGAGTGGAATGCCCTACCTGCAGCAGTGTAGATGCGCCAAGTTTGGTGGCGTTTAAGAGGTTAGTTGATAAGTATATGGAAGAGAAGGGAATGGTTTAGTTTGGAGGGGCATTGCCAGGGAGGTGGATGGGGGTAAGGCGGTTGATGTAGTATATATGGACTTTAGTAAGGCTTTTGATAAGGTGGCCCATGGAAGACTTCTACAGAAAATGCAGATGTGTGGAATAGAGGGTGATTTAGCAAATTGGATCAGAAATTGGCTGGCAGATAGAAGACAGAGGGTGGTGGTTGATGGGAGATTTTCATCGTGGAGTTCGGTGACGAGTGGTGTGCCTCAGGGGTCTGTTTGGGGGCCCCTGCTGTTTGTAATTTTTATAAATGATCTGGATGAGGGTATTGAGGGATGGATCAGTAAATTTGCAGATGATACTAAAGTTGGTGGTGTGGTAGATAGTGAAGAGGTGTGTTTTAGTTTACAGAGTGACTTGGACAAGTTGCAGAGCTGGGCCGAGAGGTGGCAAATGGAGTTTAATGTGGAAAAGTGTGAGGTAATGCCCTTTGGCAGGAACAATAAATGTGTAGAGTATAGGGCTAATGGTAGGGCTCTTAATAGTGTTGAGGAACAGAAGGATCTTGGTGTATGTGTCAATAGATCCCTGAAAGTAGGCAGTCAAGTGGATAAAGTTGTAAAGAAGGCTTATGGAGTCTTAGCTTTTATTGGTAGGGGGATTGAATTTAGGAGCCGCAGCATCATGTTGCAGCTGTACAAAACTCTAGTGCGGCCGCACTTGGAGTATTGTGTGCAGTTCTGGTCGCCACTTTATAAGAAAGATGTGGAGGCATTGGAGAGGGTACAGAGGAGGTTTACCAGGATGTTGCCTGGTATGGAGGGCAGGTCCTATGAAGAGAGGTTGAAGGATTTGAGTTTGTTTTCGTTAGAAAGGAGGCGGCTAAGGGGGGATCTTATTGAAACATATAAGATAATTAGAGGTTTGGATAGGGTGGAAAGTGATAGCCTTTTTCCTAGGATGGAAAAAGCTAGCACGAGGGGACACAACTTTAAATTAAGGGGTATGAGTTATAGGACGGATATCAGAGGTAGGTTCTTTACTCAAAGAGTGATTAGGGAGTGGAATGCCCTGCCTGCAGCTGTTGTAGATGCGCCAAGTTTGTGGCGTTTAAGAGGTTAATTGATAAGTATATGGAAGAGAAGGGAATGGTTTAGTTTGGAGGGGCATTGCTTTTTATTTTGGTCGGCACAACATCGAAGGCCGAAGGGCCTGTTCTGTGCTGTATTGTTCTATGTTCTATGTTCTATGCTTTTTATATTGGTCGGCGCAACATCGAAGGCCGAAGGGCCTGTTCTGTGCTGTAATGTTCTATGTTCTATGTTCTAATACTCCCTCTATCAAGTCCCTGCATTGCTGAAATGCAGACTTAATTAGGAATGAGCTTGGTAAAGACCAGCTCATTGACCTTTGGTTCATACTTAGAAAACAAAAAGGAGATCTTATTGAGCTTGCACAATACCTTAGTTAGAATGCAGATTGCATTCTACAATATCCCATTGTAGAAAGGATATAAAATCAATAAGAAAAAGCAAAGCATACATTCATTCAAATGTTTCCAGGGATATGGGCTTTTGGTACAAATATAGGTTTGAGATATCAGAGCTATCTTTCGTTATGGATGGAATGTGTAAACATTGGTTAGCCTCGTAGAGCACAGTAGCAAGATCAGAGAGAATGTACAGTGCAGATCCACAAGAATGTTTGTTACCTGTGAAAATAAATCATAATATCAAGAAAAAACTTGGAACAGTAAAAGTTAAGATGAGATTTAATGGAGGTTCTTAAAATGTTGAAGGGTTTTGACAGAGTGACAAGGTAAAAATCTGGTTGATACATCTTGAACAATTGGCAAATGGTAGGATTCTTGGTAGTCTAGATGAACAGAGGGATCTTGGTGTGTATGTGCATAGATCCCTGAAAGTAGGCAGTCAGGTCGAGAAGGTTGTTAGGAAGGCATATGGAGTCTTGGCTTTTATTGGTAGAGGGATTGAATTTCGGATCCGCAACATCATGTTGCAACTGTACAAAACTCTAGTGCGGCCGCACTTGGAGTATTGTGTGCAGTTCTGTTCCCACATTATAAGAAAGATGTGGAGGCATTGGAGAGGGTACAGAGGAGGTTTACCAGGATGTTGCCTGGTATGGAGGTCATGTCTTATGAGGAGAGGCTGAGGGATTTGAGGTTGTTTTCGTTAGAAAGGAGGAGGCTAAGAGGGGACCTGATCGAAACATATAAGATGATTAGAGGTTTAGATAGGTGGACAGTGATAGCCTTTTTCCTAGGATGGAAAAAGCTAGCACGAGGGGACACAGCTTTAAATTAAGGGGTGATAGTTATAGGACGGATATCAGAGGCAGGTTTTTTACCCAAAGGGTGGTTCGGGAGTGGAATGCCCTGCCTGCAGCAGTTGTGGATGCACCAAGTTTGGTTGCGTTTAAGAGGTTAGTTGATAAGTATATGGAAGAGAAGGGAATGGTTTAGTTTGGAGGGGCATTGCTGTTTATATTGGTCGGCGCAA
>JAGIQG010000006.1:101379265-101619032 GCA_024679065.1 Sphyrna mokarran
TGCCAACCTTCATTGTTTTGAGGATTGTGTTCCTGCAAAGTTATAACTAATGGACAAAGAAGCCAACTGTAATGAGGAAGTATCTTAAAATTACACATTCTACCTGTTACTCTCTTCCAATCTTCAGAATATTTTGACAAGTATCATTCCAGCAATAATTTAATTTATCATTGTAAAAAATAAGTTAATACATCATTATTCAGAGGACTATGCCTGGTTTCACATCTAGGTTCACAATAGCGCTGTCATCCCTGATGTTGTTAACACAAAGAATAACATCAATGACATTGGACGTTCATGAAGGTGAAATCAGGATTCCAGCTCGAATTATGTGGCAGAATGGTCTTGGTTCTAAAATTCTCTACTGTTCACTACCATACTTCAGCTACATGCTCTATTTCCCTGCATTACTTGGAGGACCTCTGTGTTCTTTTCAAATGTTCAGAATTCACATGGAAAATCTTGAAAAGACTGGTAAGAAAAACATGGCCAAACCCTTGTGGTCATTTTTTAAAAAGTGTGTCTTATTTTTCATGTTGAATACTTTGAGAATGTCTGTAAGAAACTGTATCAGTGTTATGGAGCAAAGTGACCAAGGATCCCTTCAATGGGATGTTTCTAAGGATATTTTACTGATTTGGATTACTGCTTTAATGTTCAGACTAGCATATTACTCTCAATGGTATCTTAGTGAATCTCTTAACAATTTAGTTGGCTTGGGATTGGGCAAGTACAGAACTGGAAAAGCTAATTTCTCTGATGTTGACATCTGGACACTCGAGACAACCAATAGGATATCTGTGTTTGCTCGAACTTGGAACAAAACTACAGCTTGCTGGCTAAGGAGGATGGTGTATGATCGCAGCAAATTTCAGCCTCTGATGTCAACATTTATCTTTTCAGCTTGGTGGCATGGCCTTCATCCTGGCCAAATCTTTGGATTTACTTTGTGGGGAGTTACTGTAAAAGCAGACTATCGTGTTCACCAATATATGGATTCATTTACTGCAGGATCAAGGTTCCTGAGAGCATTATATATAGTCTTGACATGGATGCAAACTCAACTGATAACTGCATACATTTTAGTAGCTGTGGAACTACGGAGCTTTTCTTGCGCATTGGTGCTATGCAAGTCTGTTTGCACTGTCTGCCCGTTGTTGTATGTACTGGTACTAATAGGTACACCAAACAAGCCAGGCAAAAATTAAAATGCATTTTCATTTTACCATGTGATCTATATTTTTCTCATTTAAATAAGGTAGCATCACTTTTAGTTTACAAATCAATTGCATTTGATCATAATAGCTATGGACAGTATCAGGTAGCTTCAGGGGATTGGAGGCACTAATTTGCTGGAACTTGTAGACCACTTCAGCAAATGGGCAACCAAGCTGTGCCTTTTGTTGTAGGGGGAGGGTTTGCACTGTTACCATAAATAATACTGGGCCTCTTGCCCAAGTCAACTTGGGACTTGTACATTCACATTCATGCTTGGATGCTTTGCTTCCACAAATTTTGACAGTCCAGACCTCCTTGGATATCAATTCCTCCAACCGGCCATCTTTATTCAGTCTTAATTCCGAAATCCCGTATCTTTTTCTCAGGCCTTATGACATACATGTTCACATTCAGCAATGCTTAATACTTCCATTAACCATTTTAAAATGGACAACATTTTTTTGAAAACATTGTGGCAACTACCTCACTTACAAATCTTATCCACCCATTTGGGATAAAGATGTCTGTACAAATAAAAAAAAATCAATATCAATATGAAATGAAAGAACATTTGGATGGTGCCAAATGTTACGATGAAATGCCTGCTATAATAGACTATTCAATGTAGTTGGTATTCATGGTTCTTTCACTCTTCCTGGATAATTACAATTTTAGAATGTTGTATCCTGACTATCACATCTATCTACTCACCTGTAAAAACATCACACACATTTTGTCCAATCGCATTTCAGCCATTACACTTCTCCATATGTAAGCTTTGCACTACACTTGTGTGATTGGCTAGAATAGATAGGTTAGGAGAGTGAGCCAAAATGTGGCAGGTGGAGTTTAACGTGGATAAATTAGGTCGTGCGTTTTGGTTGGAAAAATGGGAAGGCAACTTATTATCTAAATGGGGAAAGACTTCAGGGTGCACCAACGCAGAGGGACCTACATGCATCACAGAAAACTAGCATGCAGGTACAGCAGATAATAAAGAAAGCAAATAGAATGTTGGCATTTATAAGCTAAAGAAATAGGATATAAAGGTCAGAAGTATTGTTGCAACTTATCAAGGTATTGGTGAGGCCGCACGTGGAGTACTGTACACAGTTTTGACCCCTTATTTGAGGAAAGATGGAGTAGCATTGGAGGTAGTTGAGAGGAGGTTCACTAGATTGATTCAGAGATGAGGGATTTGTTGTATGAAGAGAGATTGAACAGTTTAGGCCTAAAATCTCTGGAATTTAAAAAAATGAGGAGAGATCAAATTGAGGTATAAAAGATTAGTCCAAAGATGTGCAGGTTAAGTTGATTGGCCATGCTAAAATTGCCCTTAGTATCCTGGGATGCCAGATGAGACAGATTAGAGGGTAAATATGTAAAGATATGGGGGTAGGGCCTGAGTGGGGTTGTGGTCGGTGCAGACGAGATAGGCCAAATGGCGTCTTTCTGTACTGTAGGGATTCTATGATTTCTTTAATGATTTCTATGATAAAAGGTATGGATAAGTTAGACATAGAGCAGATGTTTCCTCTTGTGGGGCAGTCTAGGTCAAGAGGTCTTATGATAAGGGGTAGCAAATTTAAAACAAAGTTGAGGAGAAACTTACTTCTCATAAAGGGTTGTGAATCTGTGGAATTCACTACCCCAAAGTGCAGTGGATGCTGGGACAGTGAATAAATTTAAGGAGATAGACAGATTTTTAATTGGTAAAGTATTGAAGGATGAAGGCAGGAAAATAGGGATGAGGAGCGCATCAGCCATGCTCCAAAGGAAGATGACAAACTCGATGGGCCAAGTGGCCTAATTCTACTCCTATATCTTAAGAACTTATTTTATATTCACAAAAAATGGACAAATTAGAACAAATAGGGAATATATTAATTGGGTCTGACGAGAAGGGTTACATACATTCCCAATGGGAAACTGCTAAATACAAATGAAACGGCTTGTATGTGAACCATCTTCAGCTGGAAGTATCAGGTGGATTATTCCTCTTGGCAACTTCTTGAGGTCCCCACCATTGCTAATGTATCTTCAGCCAATTTGATTAGTTCCAGCCAATATCACCAAATGTCAGCATTCACTGCAAACAGCAAAGGTCATACACTCTGATCATAACTCTTGTAGCAATGTCCTTGGACTGAGACGATTGCCATCCAATAACCACAGTCAAATTGTGTTAGAAATGACTCCAATCCCCGTTATATTTATTGACTTCAATTTTACTAGATTTTCTTAACGCCACACTCAGTCAAATGTGTACACAGGTGGTGTGGCCTATTTCAGCTGGAGACACTGTAGCCTGACTCTGATACATAGAAACAGGGATAGGCCATTCAGCCATCAACCTTGCTCATTAGATCATGGCTGATCATGTACCCCAACATTACTTTCCTACTCTCTCTCCACATTTAAGCTTTTTCCTAGGATGGACTCGAATAGCACGAGGGGTCACGGGCTTAGGGTGAGGGGGGGGTAAGGTATAATTTGGATGCTACAGGGAGTTTTTTCACACAGAGGGTGGTGGGGGCATGGAATGCGCTGCCAAGTAAAGTGGTGGAGGTAGGAACTCTGGAGTTATTTAAGAGATACTTAGGTGGGCACATGAACAGAATGGGAATGGAGGGGTATAGAAAACTAATTTAAAATAGGCAGCATGAGCCTTGTGAGTCGCTGGGAAGTGTGTAAATAGATGATGATATTGATGTACTTGTTTTTATCTGACAGATGCTTTGGTCCACCTTGTTGTCTAACGAGGGGCATACACGTGATGGTTCATGAGGGGGCTGCTTTTGCATTTTTTTCGAGAGTATCCTAGTGCTTCACGTCGTTAGTATACGCTTGACCTGGACCATCTGATGGGCAACACAACAGCTCAGTGACTATCGCTGTGCTGTGCAGATACATGGATTTGGGCCTGTGTCTGTGGGAGTTTGCACATTCTCCCCATGCTTGCGTGAGTTTTCTCCGGGAGCTCCGGTTTCCTCCCACATCCCAAAGATGTGCTCTTAGGCTAATTAACAAAACAAATTCTCCCTAAATTGTCTCAAATTTGGTTTTTATACCATAGATCTATAAACATCGACAGGGATCACGGGTAGAGGTGGGAACATCGGGGTGGCAGCACAGGCTCGTTGGGCTGAAGGGCCTGTTTCCCGTGCTGTTTTGTTCTTTGTTCTATTCCTTGATGTTATTAGTCTCCAGAAATCCATCAATTTCTGTTTTGAGCATGTTCAATGATTAAGGTTCCACAGTCCTCTGGGATAGATAATTCCAAAGATTCACCACTCTAAGTGAAGAAATTCCTCCCTACTTCAGTCTTAAATGGCCTTAACCTGAGGTTATGTTCCCTGATTTTAGATTCATCAGGAGGTGAAACATTTTATCTACATCCATTTTGTGAGAACTTTCTACGTTTTATGAAATTAATCCTCAATCTTTGAAACTCTGGGGAATACAGAACCAATCTCCCCAATTTCTTGTCATAAGACAATCCCAACATCCCAATGATTTATCTGTACACTCTATTCCACTCCTTTTAGGGCAAAAATATTCCTCCTTAGATAAAGGAAGAAAAACTGTACACAATATTTCAACGAGGTCTCACCAAGACCCCATGCTACTGCAGCAAGATACTTTTACTCCTATATTCAAATGCTTTTGTGCTGAAGGTCAATGTACCATTTGTTTTCCGAATTGGTTGCTGCGCCTCCATGCTAACTTTTCATAATTCATGAACAAGAATACCCAGGTACTTTTGGACAGCCATACTCCCCACCTCTCACCATTTAAGAAATATTCTGCTCTTTCTGTTTTTTTTTATCAAAATTAATTACTTCACTGCTACACACTTATTCGTATTCCATCTGCCACAATCTAGCCCATTCGTTTAGCCTGTCTAAGTCCTCTTTGCATTCTCCTCACAATTTACATTCCCACCCAGTTTGGTGTAATCAACAAATTTAGAAATACTACATTTGGCTGCCATATCCAAATCATTTATATAGGTGTGAAAAGCTGTAGGCTTAGCACTGTTCCTTATGGTACCCCACAAGTAACAGCCTGCCATCTTGAGAATGATCAAGAGCAAAGAACAGAGAACAACACAGCATGGGAAACCAGCCCTTCAGCCCAACGAGCCCGTGCCGCCATTTTAACAGCATGAGTTCCCACTTCCACCCATGACCCTCGTCTATGTTTATGGAAATTCACACTGGAAACCAGATTGGGGAGACAATTTAGGACAGTTTGTTTCACCAATCAGCCTAAGAGCACATCTTTGGGGTGTGGGAGGAAACCGAAGTACCTGGAGAAAACCCACGCAAGCACAGGGAGAATGCCCAAACTCCCACAGACACAGGCCCAAATCCATGTATCTACATAGCAAACAGTGATAGTCACTGAGCTGTTGTGTTGCTCATCAAATGGTCCAGGTCAAGCGTACACTAACGACGTGAAGCACTAGGATACTCTCAAAAAATCCAAGAGCAGCCCTCTCACGACCCAAGGTGTATATGCCCCTTGTTGGACAACAAGGCAGACCAAAGCACCTGTGGAATAAACAAAAAACATCAATAACATGCACTGTTCATTCTTACTCTCTACATTTTGTCTGTTAACCAATTCACAATCCATACCAATGTTTTCCTCAACCCCAAGCATTTTAATTTTGCTTACTAACCTCCTGTGGGGTGCTTTATTAAAGATCTCCTGAAAATCTAAATCCATCACATTGTCTGGTTTTTCCTTATCAACATTCAAAATAATATTCTCTAAAATAATCCAACAGATCTGTCAAAAATAATTGCCCTTTCATGAACCCATGTTGTCTCTGCCAAATGTAACCATTCATTTTTAAATGTCCAATTATTATATTCTTTATAGTATATTCTACTATTTTCCCTGCTGACATAAAACAGCCCGATTTTACCAACAATCTGCACCTGTTTTTAGGGGCAAAATCGCAGTAAGTTTGGGCATTGGGTCTTTAATGTGATCTGCACCCAAATCCAAGCAAATCGCGACTTTACCGACATCCGATTCTGGCGCGGATCCAGTACACACCCAAATTAGGCAACCCGATGATTTAAATGCATTAGCACACATTTAAATTATTTAATGAACCGTGGGCCAACTCTCCCACCAAATCCCACTTTATCTTCTTCTGGTCTGTTCTGGATCCGCACTGTAAGTGACCTGCAAAATAACAATCCAAAGCCAATTTTTATTTTGCTAGGAAACATCCGAAGCGGCTTCAGAGCTTGCAAGAGCTCTCTGATGTGGAGACGCCAGCGTTGGACTGGGGTAAACACAGTAAGAAGTCTCACAACACCAGGTTAAATTCCAACAGGTTTACTTAATAGCAAATGCCAGTAGCTTTCAGAATGTACTCCTTTGTCAGCAACTCCCCATTCACCTCACAAAGGAGCAGCACTCTCAAAGCTAGTAGTGTTTGTTACCAAATAAACATGTTAGACTTTAACCTGGTGGTGTGAACCTCTTACAGCTTTCTGACCTAGATCATCTTTACTCAGAGGGTAATAAGGGCGGAGGGTAGGTCAGAGCATCCTCTGGGGGGAGGAGGGGAGGATCGGGTGAGAGCATCCTCTGGGGGGAGGTGGCAGGAGGAGGAGGCGGGTCAGATGTATTTCTGGGGGGAGGCGAAGGTGCTAATTGTTGTCTGATGCAGCAGTTGTGGACTCTCCAAGTTTAAGGGCATTCAAATGGTCAGTGGATAGGCATATGGATACCATTGGAATAGTTTAGGTTAGAGGGCCATAAAATTGGTTCCATTGGTCAGCGCAACATCGAGGGCCGAAGGGCCTATACTGCGCTGTGATGTTCTATGTTTCTATGTTTCTATCCTCTTGGGGAGTGGGTGGGAGGCAGGTCAGAGCATCCCCTGAGGGGTTTAGGGGGAGGGAGCGAGAGGGCTGATCATTGTCTGGTGGTGGTGTGGGGGAAGCCCAATCGTTCACTGATGGGGCAGGCAGATGGATCTCTGGTGGGGAAGCAGGGGGGTCCACAGCCACACTGCGAGCAATCGGTAGGGAGGCAGTGGGGGGGCAGGGGTGTTTGCTGACACTCTGCAGATGATCCTTCCTTCCTACTGGAGGAACGAATCCCTCCTCCTGGAGTGGACGTGCGGCCACACAGGGAGAAGGGATTTCTTCCTCTGGTGGGGAGGAGGGATCACACACAGAGAGGCAGCGGATCCCCCTGCACTCCCCCCACTAGAGATCCATCCGCAGCCCTCCGCCCCCTTTAGTGATCAACCACGCCTCTCTCCCACCATCAGACAACAATTAGCACCTTTGCCTCCCCCCAGAAATACATCTGACCTACCTCCTCCTCCTGCCACGTCCCCCCCACAGAGGATGCTCTGACCCACCTTTTCCCCTCCCCCTTCACACAGGATGATCTATGTCAGAGAGCCTTTCTCTCCGTTTTCTGTTCTTTTCTCCTTTCCCGACCCAGGCACGTTTTTACAAATTTTTTTTGAACTGCACATGCACAGTTCAGAGCTCCAATCATTCCGGCAGTGCTAAGCCCCGCTCACAGCACGGATCAGATTGGAACTGGATGAAAGCGTATTGGTGCGCTACAAAGTGGATTTCAAGGTTGGATCTTTACTATGTCCAGATTTGGCACTTAGAATCAAAATGGTAAAATCGGACCCTAACTTTCTATATTTCTTCATTCCCCTTCTTCCTCCCTTCTTAAATATTGAGATTACTATTTTTACATCTGCAAGGAATCTTTCCAGAATCTATAGAATTTTGATAGATAACCACCAATGCATTTAATTCTCTCCAGCTACTATCTTCAACACTCTGGGATGAAGTTCATTTGGTCCAGGGGATTTATCAACTTCCAATCCAATTAATTTTTCATGTACTATGCCTTTACTAATATCAATATATCTAATTCCTCAGTTTCACAATTCACTTGGTCACCTAATATTTAGAGTTATGCAACATAAAAGCAGATCCTTTGGCCCACCATGCCTGTGCATTAAATATTAAACAATTAAATATCAATCTATACTAATCTTATGTATCAGCACTTGGGAGATTTTTTGCATATTTTTTCATGAAAGCAGATGCCAGCAATTGTTTAGTTTCTTTGCCATTTCCCTGATCTCTTCTATCCTGGTATCTCATATAGTGCAGCCACATTTGTCCTAGATAATCATTTCCTTTTACATTACCTGAAGAAGATTTTACAAGTCACTTTTACGTTCCTTGCTAGTTTGCATTCATATTCTCTTTTCTCTGTTTTAATCAGTTTCTTGGTCCTCCTTTACTGCATCCTAAATTGCTCCCAATCCTCAGGCTTATCACTTTTCCTGGCATCCTTATAAGCCATTTCCTTTGATCTAATCTAATTTTTAATCTTCTTTGTTAATCATAGTTGATTTACCTTTCCGTTTGGATGTGTGTGTCTTAGATCCTGTATAAGCCGCATTGTAATTTTTTAACTACTAGCCATTGCCTGTTTACCATCAAATCCACCACAGCCAATTTGCTTCTCACACCTTATACTTTTCTTTCTTCAGAATGAAATGTATTACATTCAAACTTCTATAAATTCTAATATTTTAGGCTCGCTATTTCCCAAAGGTTCATTTACATTATAAATTAGCCCTTTCTCAATGCATAACAACTTGGCCTTGGTTCACAGTCAATGTGGAGTTTGCAAATTCTCCCCGTCTGCATAGGTTTCCTGCAGGTGCTCCCATTTTCTCCCACATGCCAAAGATGTTCAGGTTAGATTGATTGGCCTTGGTAAATTGTCCTTAATATCAGGGCGATTAGCAGGATAAATATGCAGGTTACAGGGATAGGGCTTGGTTAGGCTTGTTGCAGTCTTGATGGGCTGAATGGCCCCCTTTTGCACTGTAGAGATTCTATAATAAATCCATTATAGACTGATTCTTAGTTGGCTCCTCAATGAGCTGCTCCAGAAACCCATCTTGTATGCATTCCTTCAGAGTATTAGTACTGATTTACTTAACCCAGTCTATTAAGTTGCTCATTATTACTCTTACCCATATTACACATATCTCTAATTTCCTGATTTCATAGAATCATAGAATCACTACAGTGCGGAAGGAGGCCATTCAGGGTATCGAATTTGTACCAACCACAATCCCAGCCAGGCCCTATCCCCATAACCCCACTTATTTACCCCGCTAACTCCCGACACAGGGGGATTTGTTCAATTCGCTCAAAAAATTGCTCAATTTATACTGTGTCCAGCATTAGTTTGTTGGCCTATAAACAATTCGTACCAATTTTTGCTGTCTCTTGCTGTTGTTTAGCTCCAACTAAACTAATTTTACATCTTAACGCTTTTCTCTAAGTTCCTCTCTTACTAATGTACACATCTCATCCTTTATTAAGAATGATTCCCCACTTCCTTTTCCCTTATCCCCTATCCTTCCTAAATACCAATTGTCCTTGGCTATTCAATTTCCAATCTTGGACACCCTGGAGCCATATCTCCATAATGGCAATTATATCATGTGCATTTACATCAATTTGTGTCTTCAAGTCATCAGTCTTTTTGCAAATGCTACTTGCATTCAGATGGAGTGCTTTTAATTCTGTGTTTTTAATCTTATTCTGTATTTTGATGCTTGCTTATGCTTCATCTACCTATCTTTGCTTTCTTCTTTTCTACTTCCTTTTACCAGTTTTGTTTCCCTCCAACCTGAGCTCCCTCTCGGGTTCCCATCTTCCTGCCAATCTAGTCTAGACCATCCAAAGAGAACTTGCAAATATCCCTGCAAGGATATTAGTTCTGGCCCTGATAAAATGCAGCCGATTTGACTTGTACAGGTCACAACTGCCCCAGAACTGCTCTTAGTGCCTCAAAAATCTGATGTCCTCCCTCTTGCACCAGCTCTCCAGCCACATGATCAATTGCTCAATTCTCACATTTCTATGCCTCCATGCACATGAGACTGGAAGTTTCATAGAATTCATAGAATTCCTACAGTACAGAAAGAAGCCATTCAGCCCATCGAGTCTGCATGGACCACAATCCCACCCAGTCCCCCACAATCTCTACACATTTACCCACTAATCTCTCTAACCTACACATCTCAGGACACTAAGGGACAATTTTAGCATGGCCAATCAACCTAACCTGCACATCTTTGGACATCTTTGGAAAGTTATCCTGAGATTACTGTTTCTGAGATTACTTCAAACTAGAATCATAGAATCATACAGTACAGAAGAGACCCTTTGGCCCGCCTAGTTTGCACCAATATGCGAGAAACACCTGACCTTGTACCTAATCCCATTTACCAGCACTTGCTCCATAGTCTTGAATGTTACAACTCGTCAAATGCTCGTCCAAATACTTTTTAAAGGATGTAAGGCAACCCACCTCTACCACACTCTCAAGCAGCACATTCCAGGCTGTCACCACCCTCTGGGTAAAAAAATAATTTCCCCACATCCGCCCTAAAACTCCCAGCCCTCACCTTGAAACCGTGTCCTCTTCTAACTGACCCTTCAACTAAGGGAAACAGCTACTCCATACCCACTCTGTCCATGTCTCTCATAATCTTGTACATCTTATTCAGGTTGCCCCTCAGATTTTTCTGCTACAACAAAAATAACCCAAGCCTATCCAAGCTCTCTTCATAACTTAAATGTTCTATCCTAGGCAGCATTTTGGTAAATTTCCTCTGCACCCCCTCCAGTGCAATCACATCCTTGCAATGATGTGGCGACCAAAACTGCACTATTCTAGCTGTGGCCTCACCAAAGTTTTATACAACTCCAACATGACTTCCCTGTTTTTGTAATCTATGCCTTGACTGATAAAGACAAGTGTCTCATTGCTTTTTTCACCACCCTTTTTGGACATATTGGTCATGTTTATTTATTATTGAATTTCATGTTGCTGTTGAATTTCTCAAGGACGTTATTAGAAGCCACAAAAATAATCAGAGAATTCAAATTGAAAAACACACGAAGATTAAGTATCAAAATATTTGCAGCCAAATTAATATCTTTATCATACCATTACTTATTTAATTGCAGAATTTTGAGTAACTGTTTTAAAACTTTTTTTTAAATCAAAGCTCCTCACAATGGAAAAAGCAACAAAAAGCTATTCACATGTCAAAATATTCACATGAAAAATATGAATACAAACTTTGTCAAGCATTTTGCCTTGCAACTTGCTTATTGCTTCATTTTCAAGTCTAATTATGAATTGTTTTCTTCTGAGTTGAAAAGTCAGATTATTTTTGATGGGCTTAGTATTATTTGAAAAATAAACATTTATTTCCTTAATCTGTCTGTTAGATTTTCAGCATCTATCATTGCATAAAGCAACTTCCTAACAATCAATCGTGTTCCTTTGAGATTCAAATTTTGTAACAACATTACAATTGCTCTTTCTGCAAATCTAATTTTTGCAGTGGCATCTCCCATTTGAGTTAAATTATATAGAGAATCTGGTATAAGTTATCATAATTTTCTCCATCTACAATACAGATCAATACAGATCAATTTTTTTCATTCAGTTTTTCTGACAGTTTTCCTAAAACCTTTAAACTCCAGCAAATCTACAATTTCAGCATTAGGAACAGCCTTTGAAAAACAGATTGTATCAAATAATTATTCCTGCCATTTTGTCGCACTTATCCAATGCCTTCATTTCATCCTCTCCTACCATGACACTCTTCTTGTGTCATTCCATCCTTCCCTTGCCACTGCGCTCTTCTCATCCGCATTCCTCACAGAACCATTAGGGCAATTCTCCCATCTGACCATGCTAATATTTTAGTGCAGTGAGCCGGAAGAACCATATGTTGGCCGATTTGCGGGATTCCCATCAGCTTTGGCATCCTACGCGCATCTCCCAACCCAAGATTACTGGCACCATCAGAACGACACTAAAAACTGGCGTGATGGTCATTTGCAACACTTACCCTGTATTTATATGCAATTCGACACTGCGATCTCTGCGCTTGTTAGTGTCTCCCACCTCTCTGGCATGATGTCACTCTAGCGAGGATAGGACTAGGTATATGCAAATCTGAACCTGGTATGGTAAGTCTGAGCAGGCATGAGAAGGTAAGTGCTGTGCACTAGAAGCTAGCAGAGTGCAATCAATGTTGCAGGCAGACCTAGTGATATGCTGCTTGCTGTGGGCTATTTCCTGGATGTCTTTAGGTGCTGTCCCATGGACCAGGAATGTTATGTGCTATTTCGGATGGTGGGTGGGGCGGGGGGTGGTGCTATACTAGTTTTGGAGTGCTGTCTGGGGAAGAGGCCCTTACCGGAGTCCTGGTAAGGCTGTCTGCAGCCACTGCGTGTTGCTTTGTTCTTGATGCGGGTTGTGGTCAGGGATTGCACTGAGTGCTGAGGTATTGGGGAAGCCAGAATGCACCATGTGCTGACTGAAGGTTAATCAGCTCAAACAGCTAGTGCTCCAAGCAGGGGTGTCCAGAGTAACACAGACACTCATTCTGCATGGAATCTGCAATCAGTAGGGACCTGTCTGATGATAATTTGTAGTCTGCCCCTGTCCTGTGTTCCTGACCAACAACACATGCCTGTAATGGATGCTGCAGTTGCACACATGGCAATGGCTCAAAGGTGCACAGTGCCCATGGTTGCACACCAGCCTGCATAGTTTCTGTGCCAGCTGTTGTTATGATGGCAATTTCACACAAAACAGATCACCCATGATACCATGGATTGTGTGGCGTTCACAGTAAGAAGTTTCACAACACTAAGTTAAAGTCCAACAGGTTTATTTGGTAGCAAACACCACTAACTTTTGGAGGTGAGTGGGAATTCAGTTCACAAACAGGGCACATAAAGACATAAACTCAATTCACATTAATAATGATTGAAAATGCAAGTCTTTATAGCTAATCAAGTCTTACAGGTACAGACAATGTGAGTGGAGAGAGATTAAGCACAGGTTAAAAAGATGTGTTTGTCTCCAGACAGGACAGCTAGTAAGATTTTGCAAGTCCAGATATGTCATATGGGTTACAGATAGTGTGACATGAACCCAAGATCCCAGTTGAGGCCATCCTCATGTATGCAGAATTTGGCTATCAGTTTCTGCTCAGTGACTGCACTGTTGTGTGTCGGGAAGCAGCCTTACTCAAAGATCAGGGGCTGAACCGTGACTGCTGAAGTGTTCCCCAACAAGTAGAGAACAGTCTTGCCTGGTGATTGTTGAGCGGTGTTCATTCATCCATTGTCATAGCATCTGCATGGTCTCCCCAATGTACCATTGTGGGTGTTGCCAACATCCACAAGTGCGGGTACTGATCCCAGTGATGGTTTGGGTCTATGCAGCCAATGACATTAATCTATTACTCTTTGCTCTTTCTGAACTTCACTGTGCAGAATGGATCTTGGATTGGTTGACTTGGAACCACCGATAATGAGGAGAAAGAGGAGGTGAAGGGTGGGGGAAGGCCACTGCAGGAGCAACCAATATAAGTTCCTCAGGAAAGAGGACAGGGGGCTGCCATTAAGGGCCAGGAAATAGGTGAGCAAACTCCCAAAAGGGTGCCCAGAAGACATAGGATGCAGGCATCAAGGAGGTACTGGCCCTGACATACAGACTTTTTGTAACTTCTTCCAACAGAAGAAGGTGAAAGAGACAATGTGCGGGGGGTCCTTAGTTATGCTAGTCGCTTTGCCGAGGCAGCAGCGTGTAGACAAAGTCAATGGATGGGAGGCTGATTTGCATGATGGATTGAGCTATGTTCATGAGCTTCCGTAGTTTCTTGTGGTCTTAGGCAGAATAGGAGCCATTCCAAACTGTGATACAGCCAGAGAGAATGCTTTCTGTGATTTATCTGTAAAAGTTAGTGAGAGTCATAGCTGTCATTCCAAATTTCCTTAGTTTTCTGAGAAAATAGAGGCATAGGTGGGCTTTCTTAACTATTATGTTGGCACGGGAGGACAAAGATAAGTTATTGATAATCTAGACACTTAAAAACATGAAGCTCTTGATCATTTCCATTTCGTCCCCGTTGATGTAGACAAAGGCATGTAATCTTCTTTACTTTCTGAAGTCGATGACAATCTCCTTCAATTTGTTGACATTGAGGGAGAAATTATTGTTGCCGCAGCAGTTCACCAGATTTTGACAAAAGCCGTGCACAGCAGGAGACCCGGGCCGCAGGCTTCACAGCCATTGATGGGACCCACATTGTCCTGCAGGCCCCACAAGGAGCATCACAACAATTTGTAAACTAAAATGGGTTCCACTTCTTGAACATGCGGATTGTCTGCGACCATCAAATGATAGTGATGCAAGTCGATGCATGACACTCCGGGAGTGTCCATGATAACTTTGTGCTGAGACAGCTGAACATCCCTGGCCTCTTTGAGATCAATCCAAGCTGCTGGGATGTCTCATGGGAGATAAGGGTTACCGGGTGAGGTCACGGCTGATGACGCATGTGCGGAAGTCCGAGATCGAGTTGGAGACCTGCTTCAGTGAAGCTCACGTTGCCATCTGGTCCATCATAGAACGATGAATAGGCCTGCTGAGAATGTGATTCCACTGCCTGGACACTTCTGGGGTTGTTCTGCAGTCTGACCCTCACACGGAAATGCCAGCGTTGGACTGGGGTAAAAATAGTAAGAAGTCTGACAACACCAGGTTTAAGTCCAACCGATTTATTTGATGGTAAACTCACAAGCTTTCGAGGTTCATCAGGTGAATGAAGAGTTCTGGCCTCAGACATACATATAACTCTTTACCCAAAGGGTGGTTCGGGAGTGGAATGCCCTGCCTGCAGCGGTTGTAGATGCGCCAAGTTTGGTGGCGTTTAAGAGGTTAGTTCATAAGTATATGGAAGAGAAGGGAATGGTTTAGTTTGGAGGGGCATTGCTTTTTATATTGGTCGGCGCAACATCGAAGGCCGAAGGGCCTGTTCTGTGCTGTAATGTTCTATGTTCTATGTTCTATAACAGCACAGACAGTTTACGGATTACTGATTAGAATGCAAATCTTTACACCTAACCTACTATTCAAGTCTTAAAGTGGCTAACAGTGTGAGTGGATGGAGAACTGAGCACAGGTTAAAGAGATGTGTATTGTCTCCAGACAGCACAGTAAGTGAGGTTTTTTGCTAACCCAGGCAAGTCATAGGGGTTACAGATAGTGTAACATGAACCCAAGATCCCTGTTGAGACTGTCCTCGTATGTCGGGAACTTGGCTATCAGTCTCTGCTCAGCGACTCAGTGCTGTGGTGTGTTGTGAAGGCCACCTTGGAGAACGCTTACCCGAAGATCAGAGGCCGAATGCCCGTGACCGCTGAAGCGTTCACCAACAGTCTTGCCTGGTGATTATTGAGTGATATTTATTCATTCATTTTCGTAGTGTCTGCATGGTCTCCCCAGTGTACCATGCTTCGGGATATCCTTTCCTGCAGCGTATTAGGTAGATAACGTTGGCCGAGTTGCAAGAGTATATACTGTGTACCTGGTGGATAGTATTCTCACGCTCCCTCCACTGTCTGTTCCTGTAAGACTTGATTACCTGTAAAGACTCACACTCCAACCATTATTTTTTAAATTGAGTTTGTGTCTTTATATGCCCTGTTTGTGAACAGAACTGTAAGAAGTCTCACAACACTAAGTTAAAGTCCAACAGATTTACTTGATAGTAAACTCACAAGCTTTTGGAGTTTGCCCCTTCGTCAGGTGATTGGACTGACCCACAAGTTAGTCATAGTGCAGAAAGAGACCATTTGTCCCATTGAGTCTGCACTGACCACTATCCATTCCCTACCCCCATATCTCAGCATATTTACCCGCTAATCCCTCTAACCTACACATCTCAGAACACTAAAGGGAATTTTTAGCATGACCAATCAACCTAATACACACATCTTTAGACTGTGGGAGGGAACTGCAGCACTCAGAAGAAACTCATGCAGACACCAGCAAATTCCACACAGACAGTGACCTAAGCTGGGAATCGAACCCAGGTCCCTGGAGCTATGAAGCAGTAGTGCTAACCACAGTGCCGCCCTAAAGTTGTGTTGTGAGACTTCTTACTGAGTCACCAATGTAGACAGCTGTATTATATGCTTGAGTCCACCACACAATCTGCTTGCCTTTGTGTGCTAGGCACTACCCACCAACAAACCCACCCTCTTAAACTGATGGATGTTAGGGATGTTAGGGAGCTGGGAGAAATAAATAGTGATGTTTTGACGAGTATACAAATCACAGAGAAGGAATTGCTGGAAGTCTTTAAGTACATCAAGGTTGATAAATCCCCAGGACTTGAAGTGTGGGAAGCTAGGGAGGAAATTGAGTCTCCTAGCAGAGATATTTGAATCATCGATTGTCATAGGTGAGGTACCTGAAGATTGAAGGGTAGCAAATGTTGTGCCTTTGTTGCTGCAGGGGAAAGCCTAGGCACTACAAGCCAGTGAGTTGTGAGTAAGTTGTATTTTGAGAAACAGGATCTAGATTATTTCTAGATGCAAGGGCTGATTATAGGCAGTCAGCATGGCTTTATGAATGGAAAATCATATCTCACAAATTTGATTGAGTTTTTTGAAGGGGTAACCAAGAAGATGGATAAGGGCAGTGCAATTGATGTCTACATGGATTTTAGCAAGGCTCTTGACAAAGTACCGCATGGTAGGTTGTTGCATAAGGTTAAATCTTACTGGATCCAGAGTGAGGTAGCTAAATGGATACAAAATTGGCTTGATGACAGAAGTCAGAGTATGGTCGTAGAGGGTTGTTTTTCAAACTGGAGACCTATGGCCAATGGTGTGCCTCAGGATTGGTGCTGAGTCAACCGTTACTTGTCATTTGTATTAATGATTTAGATGAGGATATAGGAAACATGGTTAGTAAGTTTGCATATGACACCAACATTGGTGGCATAGCAGACAGTGAAGAAGGTTATCTCGGATTGCAATGGGATCTTGATCAATTGGGCCAGTGGCTGATGAATGGCAAATGGAGTTTGATTTAGATAAATGTGGGATGATGCATTTTGGTAGATTGAACCACAGCAGGACTTACTCAGTTAATGTTAAGGCTTTGGGGAGAGGTACAGATTAAAGAGAACAAAGAACAACACAGCACGGGAAACCAGCCCTTAGGTCCAACGAGCCCGCACCACATTTTAACGTTCCCACTTCCACCCATGACTCTTACCAGATTGAGGGGTATAGGTTCAAAGCTCCTTGAAAGTGGAGTCACAAGTGGATTCCACTTGTATCCAAGTGGTGCAGAGGCATTCAGCATATTTGGTTTCAATTGTCAGAACATTGAATACAGGAGTTAGAACATCTTGTTGAAGTTGTACAAGACATTGGTAAGGCCATACTTGGGATACTGCGTACAGTTCTCATCACCCTATTATAGAAAGGAAATTATTAAACTAGAAAGAATGCAGAAGAGGTTTACTAGGATGCTACCAGGACTTGATGGCTTGAGTTATAAGGAGAGGCTGGATAAACTGAGACTTTTTTCTCTGGAGCATGGAAGACTAAGGGATTATCTTATAAAAGTCAATAAAATAATGGGCATAGATCAGCTAGATAGTCAGTATCTTTTCCCAAAGGTAAGGGAGTCTAAAACTAGAGGGCATAGGTTTGAGATGAGAAGAGAGAGATACAAAAGTATCCAGAGGGGCAATTTTTTCACACAGATGGTGGTGAGTGTCTGGAACTTCCACAGGTAGTAGTGGAGGCAAATAGAGTTTTGTCTTTTAAAAAGCTTTCAGGCAGATAATGCATAAGATAGATATAGAGGACTATGGGCCAAATCAGAGAATTGGGATTAGCTTAGGGGTTTAGAAAAAAAGGGCGACATTGGCAAGTTGGGCCAAAGGGCCTGTTTCCATGCTGTAAGCCTCTACGAGTCTATGTGTGAAGTGCTGTTACTTAGAGATGGCACATAGCTAGCACTGTTCCCTCAAAATGCCATGGACCTGAGTTCAATTTCAGCCTCGAGTCACTGTCTGAGTGGAGCTTACCTCCTCTTCTGTGTCTGGATGGGTTTCCTCCACATGCTCCAGTTTCATCCTAAACTCCAATGATGTGAGGGTTAGGTTGATTGGCCATGCTAAATTATCCCTTAGTATCGGGGGATTAGTAGGATAAATATATGGGGTTACGATGATAGGGTCTGGGTAAGATTGTTGTCGATGAAGGCTCAAAGTCCAAGTGGCCTCCTTCTGCACTATGGAGATTCTATGATTCTCTCATTGAACTAATTATTCATAAGTCCATAATCACAGAACAAAGATATGCAGGTAAGGTAGAATGGCCACGCTTAAATGCCCCTTAGTGTCAGGGGGCTTTGCAAGTAAAGACATGGGGTTATGGCTGTAGGCCATGGGTAGGATTGTTATTGGTGCAGGCCTGATGGATCAAATGGCCTCCTTCTGTATTGGAGGGATCTATGATTCTATACTGCTCTGGGAGCACAGACTCAAATTCCACCATGGCAGCTCGTAGAACTTAAATTCAGTTAATAAACCTGAAACTGAAAGCTAGATGATCATGAAACCATCACTGTGTAAAATCTCATCTGATTTACTAAGGTCCTCTAGAGAAGGAATTTATTATCATTACCGGTCTGACTCCAGATCCACGGCAATGTGGTTTAAATTGCCCTCTGCAGGGTGGCACAGTGGCACAGTGCTTATCACTGCTGTCTCACAGCACCGCAACCCGGGTTTGATTCCTGGCTTGGGTCACTGTCTGTGTGGAGTTTGCACATTCTTCCCATGTGACTGTATGGGTTTCCTCCTGTTTCCTCCCACAGTCCAAAGGTGTGCAGGGTAGATGAATTGGCCAGTTTAAGTTATCCCTTAGAATCAGGGAGACTTGCTAGGGTAAAATATATGAGGTGATGGGGATAGGACCTGGGTGAGATTGTTGTCAGTGCAGACTCAATGGGCTTAATGGGCTTCTGGACTGCAGGATTCAATGCCCTTGCAGGCCACTTCAGGATGAGCAATAAGTGCTGGCCTTGACTTTGTAGCCCACACCTCATGATGGAATAAATATTTAAAAGATCAAAACATTTCAGACCCCAAATACATAAAATTTGTAGATGATAACTTCTGTGTATATGTCTAACCAAAGAGCTCATTGGTGGCCTCAAGGGAAATATCAATGGATGGCAGTTATGAAATCAGGAGCCAAATGTACCAGAACCCTGGACTCCATGTCCCCCCTAATTTAATAATGAAGGAGCTTATTGTTATTCCAGCTGAAATGATGGGAGGAAAACTGAAGTTGATATCGTCCTTGTTGCTCAATTTTTACCCCTTTCCTACTGACGATATAGAGAAAAATCCAGTCAAAATAGAAGTATTTTCTTGGCAGCCTGGAGACAGTGCATTCAGGACCTCAGGAGGGCAGAAAGGTAAGTGGCATAAACTTCTAGATGCCAAGGTGCTCACACTGAATTTTCCAGCATTCCCCTGCACATTCCCAGACCAACTTACCATATGGCTCCGATTGACCCTGTCTCTCCAAACAATTCCTCACATTCCCATCTGAGCTGTTAACATGCACATTCACACACCAGATACCAAGGCCTCATGGTCATACTCCACAAATGTTATTTTTTCCTGCTAGCCACACAAGCCCACTGCAAACATTTCTAACTTTCTGGTTTCTCTCAGCATGCAACCCCAGGGAGTGACAGAGACCTGGGGGCTAGTCCTCCAGTGACAGGCACCTAGTTGGCCATAGGCGCTGAGTCCCCACTAGGTCCAGAAGGAAAGAAATCTTGTCCAGAAGACTGCAGATGGCAGCAGAAACCTACCATGAAGACATGAGCTTCCTGATACACTGGTGTTCAGACATGTCAAAAGAACTGACCCTCTAGCTGTAGATCCTGTGTTGGAAGTTTTGTCTCCCTGAAGTTTGATGTCCATTCCCTCTGCCCTATGTGGCATGTGACTGAGAAAAAGGCTGTTTGTGTTTGTTCTGTGGTATTGGCATTTTTGCTTTTCCTTTTTTCTCAAAGTACAAGGTTGAGTTGTATAAACTACTATACTGTGCTATACTGAAGAGTGGCAGAAGAAAACTGCAGCTGCAAGACAGGTTAAGTGACATCCAGGCAACCAACCGTCAAGCACTGAGCTCTCTAAATCACAAAATCAGAAGCTTGAATTTTCCATCCGTCGGCCCACGACGGATCTTGAATCCTGACGTGGGCGCAAAATGCCACACTGGCTGGCCAATTAATGGTCACCTGGTGTTAAATGCTTGCTGGGAAAGTCTGGGCATTGCCAGGGAAAGGTGGGAAGAAGGAAAAGGAGAAGGTGAAGGCTAGCACTCCCAATAGGCTCTCTCAAGAGGGCAGCCACTGAAGAACTGTCTCTAAACTCCATGTTCCCCACTGGCATTAGCAACATGAAGGAGTCTGTTGTTATTCCAGCTGAAATGAAGGGAGGAAAACTGAAGTTGGTATGGTCCTTGTTGCTCAATTTTCACCCATTTGCTACTAATGATATAGAGAAAAATCTAGTCCAAAATATGTTGCAAATTATGGAAAAATGAATTCTGATGGGAAAACACTACAAACAGTGTTCAGGCAGCATGTAAAAACACAAACCTCAGGCTGAAATAAAATTTTTAAAAGTATCTAGGGACTAACATTGCATCCACTGGATCAACGTTACAGCTGAAAAGTAAAGGCTGCCTTGCCAATTGGTCCACCTGCCAACCATAAACATGGATTGGCACATTCAGCTGGCCTCTCAATGAGCTAAATTGCCTGCTTGATTGGCAGCAGGTGCACTTCCAGCACACCTGCTGACCAAAATATCTTGTAAGAGCTCAATGATGCCAGGATAAGAACCGAAGGTCATTGTGAGCATTTCATGTGCTTCCAGGTCGGATGTATGCCCACCTGAGCAGCATAAAACTCTGGCCATAGAACTGTTCATGAATAGAAGGAGTCATTTGACTCAATGTGTCTACTTTGGCTCTTTGAATGAGAAATTCATACAATGCCATTTTCCTTCCTCTTCGTAACGCTGTACAGTCTTTCTTTCCTGATAACAGTTTAATTCCTATTTAAGTGCTTCAGTTTAATGGTCCTCCACCGCACTCTCAAGCAGTGCAATCTAGACCTTAACCACTTGTTGCTTGAATAAATTTTTCCTTATATCAGTTTTGCTTCTTTTAGCAATTGCTCTCAATCTTGCCCTCTTGTTCTTGATCCTTTCACGAATAGGACTAGTTTCCTCATAGCTATGCTGTCCACATCCACAATGTTTTAAAATATTGTTATCAAATAAATAGGAATAGATAGGGTGGACTCTCAGAGGCTATTTCCCCAGCTGAAATGGTCGCTACGAGAGGACACAGATTTAAGGTGCAGAGAAGCAAGTACAGAGGAGATGTTAGAGGTAAGTTTTTCACTCAGAGGGTGGTAAGTGAATGGATCAGGCTGCCCTCGGTGGTGGTAGAGGCAAACTTGCTGGGATCTTTTAAAAGACTTCTGGATGAGTCTGGATGGGATCTAATGGGATTAGGGGTTATAGGTAGGTTTATGGCGGGAGTAACTATGACGCTTCACTTTGCGGTGCACTCCCACTGGGGAGTGATCTGGCATAGTTACCGGCTGTGATCGATATTTGCATGCTTTGCCCATCACAGACGTTGGTGCTGCCTCCTCGTTGGCTCTGCTGGTAACCTTGATCGCTTTGGATCAAGGGCTAAACGACCAGTTTCCGCGACTTGAGTGGAAACAAAACCACACAATGGGTGATCCAGATGCGGCTGCAGATGGATCGGCGAAAAAAAAATGAATGGCTGCCAGGAAGGCAGGTTTCCGGTTGGATTGTGAACCGGAGAAACAACAACCCCACAGACGAGTCTGTAACCGCTCTCTGTGAAAAGTTGCAAAGGCTAGGTTACACAGTAACTAACTCTAAAGAGTTAGTGACAAGATCAGTCTCGACCCAAATGGAAGAGCTGGTCTTGAGACAGAGACAAATTGCTGGGCACTATTGGAGGGTAGACTCGGGTCCTAGGCCTGAGGACCCAGTCACTCCAATATGTGATGACGAAACACCTGTTGTAGAGGAGTCGGTCTGGACGGCCCATCCAACCGAGGAAGTAGAGATAATCTCCTGTACCTTCTACAACAAGGCATATTTAGCCCTGAATGAGGGCTTGGGGGACAATGGTAACATCAGAACTACCGCAAGCGATGGAGGTGCTCAGGAGGAAGGCATCTTCATCGAGACAATTACAATAACACCTACGGAAGACCGCTCAGAGGTTAAGGAAGTGGTGATCCATTATCCTACTGATGCGTTGTATTGCAAGCCCTGCAATTCCATACTCTCCACGGTTGGGGCTTTCAGAGAGCATTTTAAGACAATGCACAGGACCAAAAACATCGTGACCAGGTGTGCTCGATGCGGTAAGCCCGGTGAGTTCCACTCGATTGCCTGCCACTACCCAAAATGTCAGGGCAAGAAGCCTCTGGCAGTGGGACAGTATAAGTGCAGTGCATGTGAATTGGCCTTCACCACAGAGAGTGGACTCAGCCAGCATGAGCGACACCATCACCCGGTCCTCCGCAATGAAAAACGTGCGGAAAAGGCACTGCCTAAGCCCTCAGCCAAACGTGGTAGAAGTAAGAGCGTATGGTCCGAGGAGGAGGAATCGCTCCTTGAGGAGCTTGAAAAGAGATTTGCTGGTACGCGTTATATCAATAGAGAGATTGGGAGTATCCTAACAACCAAAATGGCCATACAAATCTCTGACAAGCGCAGGTTGCTGGCAAATGCGCGCAAAACAGCGAACAACGCACTCCCAGTTGTTGCTGAGAACCCAGACTCCGAGCAAGAGCAGGAGCCTGAGGAGGCAGATGTCGGAGATCCAGTACCGCAGGTGAGTTCCATCAGTCAGCCCAAGGTTCACGTCCCTAAGCATAGGGAAGTGGAGGAACACCTCAGGCAAGCCGAGAGGCTATTAACTGCGAGGAACGGCCCCGACAATCAAGCCCTGGCAGTGGGTATAATTGAGAGCATCACTGACCTTCTGATGAGCGGTGTGACAAAAGGGCAAAGGAAGTCTGGTCCTAAAGAGAAGGCACATCAGTAAGTTAACCAAAGGCCTCGGCATGCGGTTAATAGTGGAGAAAAGAAACGATGGGCAAAGGAGAAATCCGTCTTTAGAGCGACACAGCTGCTCTATAAGTACAATAGGCGTCAGCTTGCCCGACAGATCATGGGCGCGCCTACACAAATGAAATGTCCACTTACAATTGAGGAACTGGAGGCAAGCTTTCGGGAGAAACTCTCCAGCCAGAACAATAGAGCAAATATCAATAAGTTCCCAGCATACAGTGGGAAAACCAACAACGGTGAGTTAATGAAGCCGATCACCGAAGAGGAGGTTACCCAGGCCATCAAGGGGGTTAATGAGGATAGCGCGCCTGGACCAGATGGTCAGAAATTGGACGACATCCGGGGTATTCATGAGGCCTATGAAACCCGCATACCTCGCCTCTTCTCCTTGTGGTTGGCTTCAAAAACGATCCCAAACTGTATGAAACAGAGCCGAACAGTCCTGATCCCCAAATGTGAGGACAGGGAACGCCTGAAAAACATTGACAACTGGCGACCAATTACCATCGGTCCATTGCTGCTGCGCCTATTCACAAAGATCATGGCGAAAAGGCTGAGTGAGACAGTCGACATAAACCCGAGACAGAAAGAGTTTTTGGCAGCTACTCCCGGATGCAACCAAAATATCGCAGTGTTGCAGAACATCATGAAGGGAGCTAAGAAAAACCACAAGGACCTCGCAGTTGTCTTTGTTGATTTGGCGAAAGCGTTCGACTCGGTTGGTCACAAACTACTCATAAAAGCATTACAGAGAGTCAAGCTACCAAACACCTTTGTGGAGCTCATCCAGAACCTCTACACTGGCAACACAACGGTGGTGGAAGGCGAGAAGTCTAAAACCACCCCAATAATGATTGACAGGGGTGTCAAGCAAGGAGACCCGCTCTCACCGGTACTATTCAATATTGCCTTGGATCCGCTGCTATGCAGTCTTGAAGCGGCTAAGTCTGGTGTCAGCATGACGCTAGATGGAGCAAGAGTCAACTGCTCGGCCCTTGCGTTTGCAGATGACATTGCCCTGCTCAGCGACTCGCACACTGGGATGGCACGAAACCTGAAGATCCTCCAGACTTTTTGTGAGATGACTGGTCTTACCGTCAACACCAGTAAGACCAAGGGTTTCCACTTCACCTGTAAGAGGAAGACCTTCATTTACAACCAATGCAAGAACTGGAGGATCCAGAAGGAGGACGTTGCATACATCCCCCCAGGAGAGACAGAGAAATACCTGGGAGCCCGGATAGACCCGTGGGCTGGTGTGGAGGAAGGAGCATGGGAGGACAGGCTGAAGACTTGGATCTCCAGTCTACAGGCAGCAGCTCTTTGCCCACGACAACGCGTGGAGCTGCTTACTGTTCATGTCATACCGAGGCTGTACTACCACCTGATCCTAACCGAAGCATCTCAAAACACACTAGTAAAACTGGACCAATTGATCCGCAATGCTGTCAAGCAGTTCCTGCACCTTCCACCTCATACAACGGATGGCATCTTCTATTTGCGGGCTCGGAACGGAGGTCTGGGAATTCCCAAACTCGAGATCCAGATACCATCTGGGGTGATCCGAAAATGGGAAGCACTGTCTGCCTCTACAGATCAAGTCATTCGCACCTCGTTCCAGTTCTGCGAGCAGAACATTGGCAGAAACATCGAAGATCTGAGATCTCTCAAGGCACTGAGAGAAATCGAAGACTTCATGCCAACAACGGAAGACGGCGGCAGTGACGAAACAGCGATGATCAGAGCCGCATTGCCAACACTGGCGGCGGAGGAGGCAGGGCCCAGCAAGCCATTGAATAGATATGCGGGGTGGAGGGAATGGGAATTCCAGAAATGGAGACAGCTCACATCACAAGGTGTGGGAGTTCACTACTACCACAATGACAAAATCTCAAACAGTTGGATGAAGGCTGCATATCAGCTAAAATCCATCGCCTGGTAAACAACATGTTACTCCGGTGTAACCTATACCCGACGAGGGTGACCCTGTCAAGAGGGAACCCCTCTGCCACAAAGACCTGCCGAAGGTGTGAGGCAGGTCTAGAAACACTCGGTCATATTTCAGGCTTTTACCCATTTGTGAAAAACTGCCGGATCAAACTCCACAATAAGATCTTGGACCAACTGCGTAAGTATGTCGGAAAATACGGCTGGACATCCTACCTCGAGCCAAGGCTCATTGCCAAGGACGGCAGCCTCTGGAAGCCTGACATCGTCTTCAAGAGGGAAAAGGATCAGCAGGTAGCGGTGGTGGATGTGACAGTCCGGTTTGAGGACAACTACGACAGTCTGGAGAAGGCGTGGCAGGAAAAGTGCCAGAAATACCAGCATCTGGGACCAGAGATTGAAAAATTGACGGGATGCCCGAACCCCAAATACTTTGGATTTGTTGTTGGCGCCAGGGGCAAGTGGTTGGAAAAGATTAACAGCCTCATGGCCTTCCTGGGAATAAAGAGATTCCGTTCATTCGCCCAACAAATTTCAAGGCTCACCCTGTCACTCACGTTGGAGATACTGGGGATCTTCAACGACAGGTGAGAGACGATCAAAACCGGAGGACAAGCTGGCCACTTGTCAGAGATCACGGCACAATGCCCTCAACGGAGCCCATATGTTAATATGGCAGACTCTTTGGTGTTTGTCGGGCTGTTTGTGTGTGTGTGTTGTACAGTGTGTTATGGGTTAAATGTAAATAAATGTTAAATGTAAATAATGACACCTATTCCTCCTACAGGTGCCACAGTCCGCCTTGTCTATGACAAGGGGCATGCACTCGGTGGGTGGTACGGGGATGGCTCTTGCGTGTTGATCCGAGAGTTGTCCAGTACTTCACTGCCGTTAGTGCGGGCTGACATGGACTGACATTTGGGCAGCACATCAGCCTGGTGATTAGCACCGTCGGCTGGGCAGCTACGGAGACTTAGGGCGGAGTACCGGCCACGGTCAATGTCTGCAGGAGTTTGCACATTCTCCCTGTGCTGCGTGGGTTTTCCCCGGGCACTCCGGTTTCCTCCCACATCCCCAAAAACGTGCCATTATAGGCTAATTGGCGAAATCAAAGTGTCACTCAATTGGGTCCCCTTAATTCGGCATAAATGTCCCCTAAATTTCCACCCCTCACGCGAGAGAGCAACCCGAGCACACAGGACCGACAAAATGGCTCACCAGTAGGCCCATAGACATCTGGGATGACAATAAAAGACCTAGCTATAACATCTTAGCTGTGAACCCAACTCACGTTCCTAAGCTATAACATCTTAGCGGTGACTCCAACACACGTACCTCAATCAAGATCAAGTGGGCCCTGACTGGGGTTTCGCTAGAGGTTGACAAAAACGTCGACGAGCGACGTAAAGACTCGAATTAGGCACTCAGCCGAGTGTATTTATATATATAGATGTGATCAGGGCAACTTGTGGGCTGAAGCGCCTGTTTGTGCTGTAGTGATCTATGTTCTATGTTCTAAATCTCCTCTCAGCCTCTTCTTCAAGAAAAACAGTCCTTACTTTTTCAATCTATGTTCATAACTGAAATTCCTCATGGTATCATTCTTGCAAATCTTTTCTTCCCTCTCTACAATGCCTTCACATCTTTCCTGAAGTGTGGTTCTCAGAGCTGGACATAATACAACAGTTGAGGCCAATTCTGTACCCTTGTTAGTAAAACTTAGAGCCCATTATTAAGGACTTTATAAGAGTATTTAGAAAGCAGTGTCAGGATCAGACAGAGTCAGCATGGATTTATGAAAGGGAAATTATGCATGAGAAATCTGTTGAAATTCTTTGATGATGTAACTAGTAGAATTGACGAGGAGGAGCCATTCAATGTGGTATACATGGATTTTCAGAAAGCATTTGACAAATGTCCTGCACAAAAGATTATCATACAAGATTAAAGCACATGGAATTGGAGGAAGTGTATTGAGAGGGATAGAAAACTGGTTGGCAGAGAAAAAACAAAGAGTAAAATTAATGGGTGCTTTTCAAATTGACAGGCAGTAAGTAGTGGTCTGCCACAGGAATCGGTGCTGATACCCCAGCTATTCATAACATATATTAATGATGTGGATGAGACAATAAAATTAAATATCTCAAAATTTGCAGATGATACCAAGTTGGGTGGGAGGGTGAACTCTGTCGAGGGTGCAGAGATCTTTCAGAATGATCTGAACAAGTTGGATGAGTAGGCAAGTCAATGGCAGATGCAGTATAATTTGGACAAGTGAGGTTATTTACTTTGGAAGTAAAAATAAGAAGGTTGATTACTACATGAATGTCTGTAAATTGGGGGAGTGTGCAACAGGACCTGGGTGTCTTTGTGCACTCTCCACTGAAGGTAAGTATGCAGGTGCAGCAGGAGATAAAGAAGACAAATGGCATCTTGGCCTTCATTATGAGATGTTTAAAGTATCAGAACAGGGATGTATTGTTGCAATTATACAGGGCCTTGGTGAGACCACACATAGAGTACTGTGTGCAGTTTTGATCTCTTTTTCTGAGGAAGGATGTTCTTGGTCTTGAGGGAGTGCAATAAAGGTTTAGAACATAGAACATAGAACATTACAGCACAGAACAGGCCCTTCGGCCTTCAATGTTGCATCGACCAATGAAGAACAAGCAGTGACCCTCTAACCTAGACCATTCCCTTTTCATCCATAAACTTATCTGCTAACCTCTTAAACGCCACCAAACTTGGCGCATCTACAACTGACGCAGGCAGGGCATTCCATACCCTTACCACCCTCTAGGTAAAGAACCTACCTCTGACATCTGTCCTAAAACCACCACCCCTTAATTTAAAGCTATGTTCCCTCGTGCTAGCTTTCTCCATCCTAGGAAAAAGGCTATCACTGTCCACCCTATCTAAACCTCTAATCATCTTATATGTTTCGATAAGGTCTCCTCTTAGCCGCCTCCTTTCTAACGAAAACAACCTCAAATCCCTCAGCCTCTCTTCATAAGACCTGCCCTCCATACCAGGCAACATCCTGGTAAACCTCCTCTGTACCCTCTCCAATGCCTCCACATCTTTCTTATAATGCGGGGACCAGAACTGCACACAATACTCCAAGTGCGGCCGCACTAGAGTTTTGTACAGTTGCAACATGACGTTGCGGCTCCGAAATTCAATCCCCCTACCAATAAAAGCTAAGACTCCATATGCTTTCTTAACAACCTTATCAATTTGTTTATCAGATTGATTCCAGGAAAAGCAGGACTAATGTATAAAGAGAGATTGATTAAGTTAGGATTGTTTTCGCTGGAGTTCAGATGAATGAGGGGGGATCTCATTGTGACTTATATAATTCTAACAGAATTAGACAAAAAAGTTGCAGAGAGGATAGTCCCGATTGTGACAGAATCCAGAATCAGATGTTACAGTCTGTGGATTCAGGGTAGATCATTTAGGATGGAGGTGAGATGACATTTCTTCACCCAAAGATGGGGAGCCTGTGGAATTCATTACCCCAAGGAGTAATTGACGCCAAAGCATTGAACTTATTCAAGAGGCAGCCGAGTATAGCACTTGGGGCTAATGGGATCAAAGGTTATGGGGAAAAAACAGAATTAGGCTATTGAATTGGATGATCAGCCATGATTGTAATGGATGGCAGAGCAGGCTCAAAGAACCAAATGGCCTCTTCCTGCTCCTATCGTCTGTCAAATTTAATCACTTCACATTTCTCCACATTGAATTGCATTGAATCCAACTATTTGCCTATTCCATCAATTCATCTATGTCCTTCGGAAGTTCTTTACAATGGTCCTCATAATTGGAAGTTTACAATACTTTCAAGATTCTTAGGGTGAGGGGGGTAAGGTATAATTTGGATGCTAGAGGGAGTTTTTTCACACAGAGGGTGCTGGGGGTATGGAATGTGCTGCCAAGTAAAGTGGTGGAGGCAGGTAATCTGGAGTTATTTAAGAAATACTTAGATGGGCACATGAACAGAATGGGAATGGTGGGGTATAGAAAACTGATTTAAAATAGGGATCATGAGCCTTGGGAGTCCCTGGGAAGTGTGTAAATAGACAATGATATTGATGTACTTGTTTTTATCCTACAGGTGCTTTGGTCCACCTTGTTGTCTAACAAGGGGCATACACGCGATGGGTCGTGAGAGGGCTGCTCTTGGATTTTTTTTCAAGAGTATCCTAGTGCTTCACGTCGTTAGTGTACGCTTGACCTGGACCATTTGATGGGCAACACGACAGCTCAGTGACTATCGCTGTGCTGTGCAGATACATGGATTTGGGCCTGTGTCTGTGGGAGTTTGCGCATTCTCCCCGTGCTTGCGTGGGTTTTCTCCGGGTGCTCCGGTTTCCTCCCACATCCCAAAGATGTGCTCTTAGGCTAATTGGCAAAACAAATTCTCCCTAAATTGTCTCAAATTTGGTTTTTAATCCATAGATTTATAAACGTAGACAGGGATCGTGGGTAGAGGTGGGAACGTTGGGGTGGCGGCGCGGGCTCATTGGGCCGAAGGGCCTGTTTCCCGTACTGTTTTGTTCTTTGTTCTTTGTTCTCTTTGTTCTAATATACATAAATGACTTGGAAGAGGGGATAAGTGGTGTGATCAGCAAGTTTGCAGATGGTACGAAGATGGCTGGACTTGCGGATAGTGAGGAGCATTGTCAGGCGATACAGCAGGACATAGATAGGCTGGTATATTGGACAGAGAAATGGCAGGTGGAGTTTAATCCAGATAAATGCGAGGTGATGCATTTTGGAAAAAATAATGAAGGGGGGAATTATATGATAAAGGGTAGACCCATTAAGAGTATAGAAACGCAGAGGGACCTGGGGGTGCAGGTACACAAGTCCTTGAAGGTGGTAGTACAGGTGGAGAAGGTGACGAAGAAGGCTTATGGTATGCTTGCCTTTATAGGAAAGGGTATAGAGTATAAAAGCTGGCGTGTAATGTTGCAGTTGTACAGAACGTTGGTTCGTCCACATTTGGAATACTGCATTCAGTTCTGGTCGCCTTATGACCGGAAGGACATGGAGACCCTGGAGAGAGTGCAGAGGAGGTTTACCAGGATGTTGCCTGGTATGGAAGGTCTGAGCTATGAGGAGAGATTGGGCAAACTGGGGCTGTTTTCCTTAGAAAGGTGGAGAATGAGGGGAGATCTGATAGAGGTGATAGAGGTGTTTTCTACAGAAAATGCAGATGTGTGGAATAGAGGGTGATTTAGCTAATTGGATTAGGAATTGGCTGGCAGATAGAAGACAGAGGGTGGTGGTTGATGGGAGATATTCATCGTGGAGTTCGGTGACGAGTGGTGTGCCTCAGGGGTCTGTTTTGGGGCCCCTGCTGTTTGTAATTTTTATAAATGATCTGGATGAGGGTATTGAGGGATGGATCAGTAAATTTGCAGATGACACTAAAGTTGGTGGAGTGGTAGATAGTGAAGAGGGGTGTTATAGTTTACAGAGTGACTTGGACAAGTTGCAGAGCTGGGCCGAGAGGTGGCAAATGGAGTTTAATGTGGAAAAGTGTGAGGTAATGCACTTTGGCAGGAACAATAAATGTGTAGAGTATAGGGCTAATGGTAGGGCTCTTAATAGTGTTGAGGAACAGAAGGATCTTGGTGTATGTGTCAATAGATCCCTGAAAGTAGGCAGTCAAGTGGATAAAGTTGTTAAGAAGGCATATGGAGTCTTAGCTTTTATTGGTAGGGGGATTGAATTTCGGAGCCGCAGCATCATGTTGCAACTGTACAAAACTCTAGTGCGGCCGCACTTGGAGTATTGTGTGCAGTTCTGGTCCCCACATTATAAGAAAGATGTGGAGGCATTGGAGAGGGTACAGAGGAGGTTTACCAGGATGTTGCCTGGTATGGAGGGCAGGTCCTATGAAGAGAGGTTGAAGGATTTGAGGTTGTTTTCGTTAGAAAGGAGGCGGCTAAGAGGGGATCTTATTGAAGCATATAAGATGATTAGAGGTTTAGATAGGGTGGACAGTGATAGCCTTTTTCCTAGGATGGAGAAAGCTAGCACGAGGGGACACAGCTTTAAATTAAGGGGTATGAGTTATAGGACGGATATCAGAGGTAGGTTCTTTACTCAAAGAGTGATTAGGGAGTGGAATGCCCTGCCTGCAGCTGTTGTAGATGCGCCAAGTTTGGTGGCGTTTAAGAGGTTAATTGATAAGTATATGGAAGAGAAGGGAATGGTTTAGTTTGGAGGGGCATTGCTTTTTATTTTGGTCGGCACAACATCGAAGGCCGAAGGGCCTGTTCTGTGCTGTATTGTTCTATGTTCTATGTTCTATGTGTATAAGATATGAAGTGTATAGATAGAGTGAACAGTGGTAAGCTTTTTCCTAGATTGGATACAATAATTACAAGGGGCCACAGGTTTAGGGTGGGGGGGGGGAGCGGGCAAGGTATAATTTGGATGTTAGAGGGAGATTTTTCACACAGAGAGTGGTGGGGGCCTGGAATGCACTGCCAAATAAGGTGGTGGAGGCAGACACGGTAGTGTTGTTTAAGACTTACTTAGACAAGGACATGAGCGGACTAGAGATGGAGGGATACAGGAGACTTTTCTAAATAAAGATCAAGAGCCTTGGATGTCCCTTGGAATCAATTGATTCCTATGGACCTTCCACCATATGTAATGGCTCACTTGCTTTATTTCTGTGCTTCTGGGGATTCCATAAATGTCTGTCTAAGTTTTTGCATGTTTATTGATGTCTTTTCTTTTACTTCACAGGTGATTCGGTCCACCTTATTGACCAACAAGGGGCATACACATGGTGGGTCATGCGAGGGCTGCTCTTGAATGTTGCTTCGAGAGTTGCCTAGTGCATCATGTCGTTAGTGTACACTTAAACTGGACCATCTGATGGGCAACACAACAGCTCAGTGACTAACACTATTTGCTGTGCAGATACATGGATTTGGACCACTGTCTGCGGGAGTTTGCACATTCTCCCTGTGATTGTGTGGGTTTTCTCCAGGTGCTCCGGTTTCCTCCCACATCCCAATAACATGTTCTTAGGCTGATTGGTGTAACAAATTATCCCTAAATTAGTCTTCCCTCAATCTTCCCCAATATTGGTTTAGACAAAGGTCATACGTAGAGGAGGGCACTCATAATATTAAAATGGCAGCGCGGGCTCGTTGGGCTGAAAGGCCTGTTTCCTGTGCTGTGTTGTTCTTTGTTCTTTGTTCTATGCATATCACCTGCAAACTGTGAAATCATGATCTGTACACCAAGGTCTAATTCATTCAGGAAAAGCAAGGATCTGAACACTGATCCCTGGGGAGCTCCATTGAAGACCTTCCTCTAGATCAAAGAACATCCATTATCTTCTCTGGTTCCTGTCACTCAGCTAATTTTGTATCCATATTGCTTCTGTTCCTTTTATTCTATAAGCTATAACTTTATCCACAAGTCTGTTCTGCAGCACCGTACTAAATGCTTTCTGGAAGTCCATGCACATCACATCAACTATATTAACCTTATCAATGCTCTTCAAAAAGTGTCCTGCAAACTTTTCAAACATGATTTGTATATACTAAATACATGCCAGCTTTCCTTAATTTTGTTCAGGGGTATTGTTTCTCAAAATTTTCTCACCACTTAAGTTAAACCGATTAGCTTGTGGTTGCTAGGCTTATCTTTATACTCTTCTTGAACAAGGATGCAATGCTTGCAATTCTCCAGTCCTCTGGCACCATCCTGAGTCTAAGGAGGACTGAAAAACTCTGGTCAGTGCCTCCACAATTTCCACACTCACTCCCTTCAGAATCTTTGGACATCTTTAGGTCCTGGGGCCTTGTTAATTTTAAATGCAGAAAGACTATCCAATACCACCTTATCAATTTTAAACTCTTCTAGTGTATGAATTATCTCCTGTTTCACCATGGTCTAGGGAAAATTTTCTTCCTTGAGAATCACCCATGCAAAGTATTCATTCCATATTTCCATGTTTAAATTCCCTTTTCAGTATCTGATTGGCCCCACTGCTCTTTTTACCACCCTTTTACTATTTATATGCCTATACAAGACTTTGGGATCCACTTTTAATCATGATATAGAGATGCTGGCGTTGGACTGGGGTAAACACAGTAAGAAGTCTCACAACACCAGGTTAAAGTCCAACCAGTTTATTTGATTATAATCCCACAAGCTTTCAGAAATGGTATTCCTTAGTCAAGTGTGTGGAAGGTTCTGATCAGAGAAGGGCATATAAAGTCACACACAGTTTACAGAATACTGATTAGAATGCAAGTTTTTACAGCTAATCTGCTATTCAAGTCTTAAAGATGCAGATAATGTGAGTGGAGATAGCATTAGGCATAGGTAAAAGAGATGTGTATTGTCTCCAGACAGGACAGTAAGTGAGATTTTACAAGCCCAGGCAAGTCATGGGGGTTACAGATAGTGTGACATGAACCCAAGATCCCAGTCGAGACTGGGAAGAAGCTGCTCTTCAGTTGACTGACCTGTGACCTCTCACTTTTATATCTTTTTCCAGACAGAAGAAGGTGGAAGAGAGAATGTCCAGAGTGCAAGAAGTCTTTAATTATGCTGGCTGCTTTGCTGAGGCAGTGGGAAATGTAGACAGAGTCAATGGATGGGAGGCTGGTTTATGTGATAGATTGACCTATATTCACAAACCTTTTGTAGGTCCTTGCAGTCTTGGGCAGAGTAGGAGCCATACAAACTGTGACACAACCAGAAAGAATGCTTTCTATAGTGTATCTGTAAAGGTTGGTGAGAGTCATAGCTGACTTATCTTATAAGAAAGTTGGTGGGTTTTCTTAATTACAATGTACACATGAGATGGAGACAGGTTGTTGATGATCTGGCCACCTAAAAACCTGAAGCTGTCGACTTTTCTACTCCGTGCCCATTGGTGTGGATAGGGACATGTTCTCCTTACACTTCCTGAAGTCAATGACAATCTCCTTCATTTTGTTGACATTGTGGGACAAATTATTGTTACCATTACCAGTTCACCAGATTCTCTATCTCATTCCTGTACTCTGTCTCATCATTTTTGTGGTGCGACCACTTATGGTGGTATTGTCAGCAAACTTGAAAATCGAATTGGAGGGAAATTTGGCCACACAGTCAAAGGTATATAAGCAGTATAGTAGGGGGCTAAAAGCACAGCTTTGTGACACATCAGTGTTGAGGATGATAATGGAGGAGGTGTTGTTGCCTATGCTTACTGATTGTGATCTGTGAGTTAGGAAGTTCAGGATCTAGTCGCAGAGGGAGGTACCGAGGCCCAGGCTGTGGAGTTTGAAGATGAGTTTCATGGGAATAACAGTCTTGAAGGCTGATCTGTAGACAATAAATAGGAGTCTAACATAGGTGTCCTTGTTATCTAGATGTTCCAGGGTTGAGTGCAGGGCCAGGGTCTGCTGTGGACTTGTTGCAGCGGTAAGTAAACTGGTGAATCCAGATAATCCAAATGATCGGCAAAGGATAAAATACTTTCCACCTTTCTAGAGTGCATCAATGTCCTCTTAGAAACTTTCATCTGAATTTAACACATGAAAATATTATGGTAATTAAAAACTGGCTACTATGCTATGGTAACTTTGTAACAGGTAGACATTACTAAATCATCATCATCAGAACTCTTATGTGGCCCTTCCAATCTGTTCTGCTATTCAACAAGATCATTGTTGACCTCTAACAACAGCTACAACTTCCAGTGCCATCCCTGTATTTCTTAATCCCCTAAGTACAAAACATCTTCTATCTTGAATATACTCAACATGGAACATCCCCAACTCAGAGTTATAAAGATTCGCAACTCTCTCAGTGAAGACATTCCTCTTTCTAAGTCCTAAATGGCCAAGGGCAGCAGGGTAGCATAAAGGGTGGCATGATAGTACAGTGGTTAGCACTGTTGCCTCACATCTTCAGGAACCTAGGTTCAAATCCAGCCTCGGATGTCTGTCTGTGTGGACTTTGCATATTCTCCCTGTGTCTGCATGAGTTTTCTCTGGGTGCTCAGGTTTCCCCCCACACTCCAAAGATGAGTTGATTGGCCGTGCTAAATTGTCGCTTAATGTCAGGGTGATTGGTAGGGTAAATGAATGGGGTTAAGGAGATAGGACCTAAGTGGGATTGTTATCAGTGCCAACTCAATGAGTCAAATGGCCTTCTATACTGTAAGGATTCTATGATTCCATTCTCTTCTCTGATTCTACAATCTCCTTATTCTGAAACCCCTATGTTCTGGATTCTTCAGTCAGGAGAACCATTTTTGAAACATCAACTTTGTCAAGCTCCTTAAGAACTTCAGCATGATGCCACCACCAAACAAATCTTCCCTCACCTCCCCAGTAGAAATTGCTCTCTCCATAATATGATGGTTCATTCTTCCATTATGCTCAACACTGCATCCCCTTCCCACTGCACTTCCCTTGCAATTGCAGCAGGTATAGAACCTGCTCTTTTACCTCCTCCTTCCACGCTGTTCAAGATTCCAACAACTCCTTTCAGACGAAGCACTTGAACCTTTTCCAATTTGGTCAAATGTATTTGTTGCTCCCAATGCAGTCTTCTCTACATTGGGTGGACTAAACCCAGATGGGTGACTGCTTTGTGAAACACCATCTACAAATGACCCCTATCTTTTCATTGCTTGCCATTTCAACTCACATCTTGCTCCCATGCTCACATTTTCATCCTTGGCCTGCTGCTGTGTTCCAGTAAAGCCCAACACAAACTGAAAGAAAAGCACCTCATGTTCTGATTAGGCACCTAACAGCTTTTTGGACTTAGCATTGAGATCAACAAAGTCAGACCATGAACACCATCCTCCAGTTTGATTTTTTTTCCTAACTTCTCTCCCCTATGAGGCCATCTGTAATTTGTTTTGCTACCACAGAATATTGGTCTTCTGCTATTATTCTGTTCTCTTACCTTTATGTTATCATTAACACCTTCTTTAGTCTTTAACACTACCCTTAACACTCCCTTTGTCTTGCATCTGTAACACCTTTATCTATTTCTCCTAAGTTTCCATCTATGCTTGAACTTCTATTCTGCTACACCTTCTCCAGCCCCTCTCCAGCTATATAATCCATCAAATTTTATCCCACTTCAGTTCTGAAGAAGAATCAACATGGACTTGAAATGTTAACTTTGGGCAAAAATCACTGGTGGTTCATGGCCTACTGCCAGACAATAGGGAACTCGGTGCTCAGCCAAATCACCATTTGTTGCACTGGGATGGCTGGTGAATCTAACCCCTGATCTCTCCACGGATGCTACCAGACTTGCTGAGTCTTTCTAGTATTTTCTTTTTTATTTCAGATTTTCAGCAATCAACAATGGTTTTATGATCATCATTAGACATTTAATTCCAGTTTTTTTTAATGAATTCAAATTTCATAGTGGGGTTTGAACCTGGGTCTCTAGAGAATTATCCTGGGTCTTTGGATTACTAGTATAGTGACAATATCGCAATGCCACTGCTTCCCCTAATATTCAATTCAGAAAAATAGTTTTGAAACGAAAAACAAAGTAGGAATTGAAATGGAAAGTATTTGGAGTGCTAATTGATCACCTACCAGTAAGCTTTCAAGTGTCCATTTCTAATCCTATGTTTAACTGCACGCCAAACATATTTCTCTGTCCCTAGGGGCTTAACTACAGATTTCCTGCAGTTTCTTAATGTTATTAATGAGATTCAAAACCTGCCAAATGTTTAAAGAATTTGCAATTAATTACAAGTTTCCTGGCTGGAGTTCATTATTACTCTCTCTCTCTCTCTCTCTGTCCCCCCACCAACCACCCCGCCTCCCCCCCTCCCACCCCCACACCCCTTCTGTTCTTTCAGGCTCATATTCAAGACACTCACAGCAATCAGCTAGGGGTGTGCTGGGGAAAAATGAGTTTAGAAAACAAAATGCCAAGGGAGCCGTTTCGCTTTCTTTCTGGATCTTTGTTGTTCATCTCTTTTTTAACATCAGGAATGAATTGCTACGCAGAAAGTGATCAGATACAACAACCATTCAGTAAGGCCATTTTGGAGATGTTGCATATAAACACACTTACATTTCCACGGCGTATCAAGCTTCACCCTTACATGAGAATGATCTATCAGCAACTCAGCGCATCCGAGACCAAGGACTCCACTGCAACTGAGGGAACTCTAGTCCAAAGCTTCCGCAGTATCAAAGGTACAATGCATTATAAATTCATTCATCTTGGGTGCCTTAATTCAGAGATACTTCAGTCAAACTTATTTTTTGAATTTACTTCTCACTTTGCCTTGTTTTTATGTGAACAATTGGATATGGGCCCATGCAACGAGGGAAAGAAGGAAATATTGGACATTTTGAAGTTGTTTATTTCAAATTGCTGGATTTTTTAAGCATAAAAAATGATTGAATGCTATCAACATTAAAGCTATCTGATAGCATCCTCACTAAGTGGAAGACAAAACTTTTCTTGAAAATAGCAAAGTGACTTGTTTATGTTGTACAAGAGCAAAATAATTCACTATCAATCTCGACATTGTCTACTATTGAATACAGACTTGAACACTCAGCAAGTTCTGACAAACCTGACATATTCTAGTCAAGTATTAAGGATTCAATTTTATGTCACATCTAAAACTCCAAAAGTGCAACATTACCTTCACACTTTATCAAACAGTAAGCATTGAATCTGCGCTTTTCAAAAATTATTTCATGTGATGTGGGCAAAGCTAGAATTTTGTTGCCCATCCCTAATTGCCTTTGAATTGAGCAGCTTGTTAGGTCATTCCAAAGGACTGTAAATAGTCACCCACATTGCTGTCAATCTGGAGTTACATGTAGGCCAGTTAAAGGTAAAAACAGCAGATTTCTTTTCCTCAAGGACATTATTGAATCAAATGGATTTTTACAAACTTAACTTGCAGATAGTGAGGAGCATTGTCAGGCGATGCAGCAGGACATGGATAGGCTGGTAGCTTGGGAAGACAGATGGCAGTTGGAATTCAATCCTGATAAATGTGAGGTGATGCATTTCGGGAGAAAGAATGTAGGGGGGAGGTTTATGATAAAGGATAGACCTATTAAGAGTATAGAAATGCAGAGGGACCTGGGGGTGCAGGTGAACAAGTCTCTGAAGGTGGCAGAGCAAGTGGAGAAGGTTGTGAAGAAAGCATATAGTATGTTAGCCTTTATAGGAAGGGGTATAGAGTACAAGAGCTGGCCTTTAATGTTGCAGTTGTATAAAACGTTGGTTAGACCTCATTTGGAATACTGCGTCCAGTTCTGGTCGCCTTACTACCGGAAGGACGTGGAGACTCTGGAGAGAGTGCAGAGGAGGTTTACCAGGATGCTGCCTGGTATGGAAGGTCTGAGTTACGAGGAGAGATTAGGCAAATTGGGACTGTTTTCCTTAGAAAGACGTAGACTTAGAGGAGATCTGATAGAGGTGTACAAGATTTTGAAGGGGATAGATAGAGTAAACAGGGTTAAGCTTTTTCCTAGGATGGACTCAAATAGCACGAGGGGTCACGGGCTTAGGGTGAGGGGGGTAAGGTATAATTTGGATGCTAGAGGGAGTTTTTTCACACAGAGGGTGGTGGGGGTATGGAATGCGCTGCCAAGTAAAGTGGTGGAGGCAGGCGCTCTGGAGTTATTTAAGAAATACTTAGATGGGCACATGAACAGAATGGGAATGGAGGGGTATAGAAAACTGATTTAAAATAGGGATCATGAGCCTTGGGATCCCTGGGAAGTGTGTAAATAGATGATGATATTGATGTACTTGTTTTTATCCTACAGGTGCTTTGGTCCATCTTGTTGTCTAACAAGGGACATACAAACAATGGGTCGTGAGAGGACTGCTCTTGGATCTTTTTCCAGAGTATCCTAGTGCTTCACGTCGTTAGTGTACGCTTGACCTGGACCATTTGATGGGCAACACAACAGCTCAGTGACTAACGCTGTGCTGTGCAGATACATGGATTTGGGCCTGTGTCTGTGGGAGTTTGCACATTCTCCCCGTGTATGCGTGGGTTTTCTCCGGGCGCTCTGGTTTCCTCCCACATCCCAAAGATGTGCTCTTAGGCTAATTGGCAAAACAAATTCTCCCTAAATTGTCTCAAATTTGGTTTTTAATCTATAGATCTATAAACATAGACAGGGATCACGGGTAGAGGTGGGAACATCGGGGTGGCGGCGCGGTCTCGTTGGGCCGAAGGGCCTGTTTCCCGTGCTGTTTTGTTCTTTGTTCTTTGATAGTTGTCATAATCTTATTAAATGGAGCAGCAGCAGGCTCGAGAAGCATAATGCCCACAGTTGATCAACCTTTTCTTTGTTTCTTTTTATGATCATTATTACTCGCTTTATATTCCAGATTTATTAATTGGACTTAAATTCCTTGTAGGATTTGAACCCATGTCTCTAGAGCATTAGCCTGAGACTCTACATTACTAGTCCAATAACATTATCACAACACCAACATCATCCCTAGCTAAAGTGTGGAGTTTGCAAATTCTCCTTGTGTCTGTGTGGATTTTCTCCCGATACTTCAGTTTCCTTCTACAGCCCAAGGATGTGCAGGTTAGATGGATTGGCCATGCTAAATTTCCCCTTAGTGTCAGCGGGATTAGCTAGGGTAAAATGCATGGAGTTATGGAGACAGAATCTATGTGGGATCGTGGTCAGTGCAGACTTGATGGGCCAAATGGCCTCCTTTTGCACTGTAGAATTTTATGATAATTACTATGTCTCTCGATCCCCATGATCTTGTGACTCTGAGGTGAGAGTGCTATGACTCAGTAGTTTTAAACATAACTACAGGGAAATTCTGCCAGTGCATGTAGCGCATTGTCACTGTATCTCCACTGACCTTAATGATAGAGCAGGATGCCAAGCAAAAAATGAAGGAGGGGTTGGATAGACTGGGACTTTCTTCTCTGGAGCTTAGGAGTCTGAGGGGTGATCTTATAGACGTCAATAAAATAATGAGGGGCAAAGATCAGTTGGATAGTCAATATCTTTTCCCAAAGGTAGGGAAGTCTAAAATTAGAGGACATAGGTTTAAGGTGAGAGGAGAGAGATACAAAAGTGCCCAGAGGGACAATTCTTTCACCCTGAGGGTGGTAAGTGTCTGGAACAAGCTGCTAAAGATTGTAGTAGTGGCAGCCTTAATTTTGTCTTTTAAAAAGCATTTAGATAGTTATATGGGTATAGAGGGATATGGGACAAATGCGGGCAATTGGGAATAACTTAGGGGTTTAAAAAAAAGGGCAGCATGGACAAGTTGGGCCTAAGGGCCTGTTTCCGTGCTGTAAACCTCTGTGACTCTAGAGGCCCGAGTAACCACCCTGGCCACACCCCTCAACTCCAACACCCCCCACACACCCCTTCCCCCAGGATCCCCTCCAGGAGGCAGGTCCTCTGGCAGAGCCCCTCTCCCCCAGATCAGCCTACACTGGGAGGCAGGCACCCTCAGCAGAGCACACCCCAACCCAGTTCGATCACTTGTCTCCCTTCACCATCCTTCCGACCTGCAGTCCTTCGAGAGCCTGCAGCACCTTCCTGGCCTTCTGCTAGTGTCTGCCGGGGGGGGGGGGCTCAGATGGATCTCTAGTTGGGAGGTGGGGGGTAGGATGGACTTGGAAGAATCTTGCAAACTGAAAATAAATAGCATCTTCTTTGTGCTGCCTAATTATCTATGGGAAAGATAATTAAACTATGGTGTTCTAGTGAGCAATTAATGAGATGTATAATACATTTGTGATCTGTAACTGCATTGTTGATGTCCCTGTAGCCATGAGCCTGGTACTCAAATGTTCAGAGTCATTTGGTGAACTTGGAAGAATTGTCCCAGTGGTGGAACTTAGTTGGAAATAAGTTTCTAGGAGATTACTAAATCTGGGATATCAATCCCATAGCTAAAACAAGTTTATATTGGCAACTCTTCTCTCACATTCCATGGCAGATGTACCCCTACATACAAATGTGATTTGTATGGGCAACGTTGGATGCAGCTAATCTATCTCTGCAGCAGCCTTGGATCCTAGACATAGACGGGGAACGGGTAGAGGTGGGAACATTGGGGTGATGGCACGGGCTCGTTGGGCCGAAGGGACTGTTTCCCATGCTGTTTTGTTCTTTGTTCTTTGTTCTTACTTTCATCTTGTTTTCATCTAAACATTGCACAGAATTAGAGGAATTCCCAATGGAAGATAATGTCAAAATTACAATAATAAGAACTAAAAACCTGATAGTCAAGTAAATTGGGAAAATATTTCAAAATATATATCCCCCATATTTGAAATATTCCTGCGATTATAATTTTGACATTACATCCCTCTAATTCTATCCAATTCAGATGAAAACAAGATGAAAGGAAGGATCCAAGGCTGCTGCAGGGACAGATTAGTTGCACCCAACATTGCCCATACAAATCACATTCTGAAGTAGGGGCACGTCTGCCACAGAATGTGAGAGAAAAGTTGCCAATACAAACTTCTTATCACTATGGTTGATATCCCAGATTTAGTAATCTCCTTGAAATCTTATTTCCAACTAAGTTCCACCACTGGGACAATTTTTCCAAGTTCACCAAATGACTCTGAACATTTGAGTACCAGGCTCATGGCTACAGGGACATCAACAATCCAGTTACAGATCACAAATGTATTATATAGATTACTAATTGCTCACTAGGACACTGTTGTTTAATTTCCTTTCCCATAGATAATTAGGCAGCACAAAGAAGATGCTACATTATTTTCAATTTGCAAGATTCTCCCAAGTCTATCCTCCTCCCTCTTTGCTCTCTCTGCTGTTTTACTCTTTCACACCCGAGCGCGCTGCTTCAGATTTTTTTCGAACTGCACATATGCAGAGTTCCAATCGTTCTGGCAGCACTAAGCCCTACTCACAGCGTGGATCAGATCAGAACCAGCAAGAAGAGTATGGGTGCATTGCACAGGGAATTCCAGGCTCGGATTTGTATTACACCCTGATCTGGCCCTTAGGCTCCAATTGGTAAAATCGAGTCCTATGACTCTATAAGTAGCTGAAGAAGTTAAATGGAAATGAAAATATACAGTAATCTAATAAAGCAATCCCCACTTGGGAAAGTAATAGTGAAGAGAATGAAATGTTTGATCAAGATATAGATACTTCCGTCTTGTGAATTTAATCCATATCTGAAAATATTTGATATTGTTTCTCCTTTTTATAATAGTCTATTGATCTACCTGCCTCTGTGAAGAGGGTCCATCAGTTCAAAGACAAACATTCTGCTGTTAACACAATCACAGCAACTCCTTGCATTTGTATAGCACCTGTAATGCATTGAAACATTAGAACAGGATGCATAATGAAAGGCCAGCAAAAAGAAAATTTTCATAAAGGAATCAAATAAAACTCATGCTGATAAATTTCAATTGTTTTTGTCCCTGTTTACTCTAGTCCCTGAATATGACAATCCAGGATGGATATGGTTTAACATTTCCAAGCTCAAGCCGTCCATGATGACAGCAGAGCTGGTGCTTCTGCGGAGAACTCTTCATCCAAAGTCACTGACAGTCAATGTGACAATACACAATATTGGTGTGCAAGGGAACAACCTCACCATTAGCGATCCACTGGACAAGAAGATTCTGAATCTGAGTGAGATTCCATCCTCTGGCTATGACACGTTTAACGTTTCCACCATTCTGAGACAGTGGACAGTGGATGTGGTAGGATTTCAGTTCCAGTTTACTGATGACAGTGGGAGTCTGGTATTGCACGATGCTCTGACCCAAAGCCTCTACTGCCTCGACACCAACTCTCAGGATGAGCCACTACTTGTTGCCTATCGGTTGGCACTGTCCGAAAGGAAAAAGTTGGCAAATCTGCGCAGCAGCAGGAACAGCCGGAAGAACTCCAGAGAACAGAGGTGGAAATCCTCACTCAGTAGAGATATTTCCAGAATGTGTAGCTTGCACCTGCGCTACTTTAACTTACAATCTTTGAAGTTAAATGACTGGATCCTCGAACCACAGGGTTTCTACGCTAATGTTTGCAGGTGAGTTCAAAACCAGTACTTCGCTCTAGCGTGATTCAGGTTAACTTTTTTGGATGGAAATAGATCAATTCTTTATTTTTATTTTTGAAACTTTTCTTTTTAAACCTTCCTGCTTTCCAACCTCCTTCCAACTATCATTCCCACTCATTGTCCATCAATTTGACAAATATATAACATCATGACCTGGAATGCCATTCACACTGCATGCTACATTTATTATGTTTTATAAAATAATGGAACCATACAGCACAGAATAAAGTCATCTTCATTCTTGAAAGAGCTTTCTGATTTGACTTGCTCCCCTGTTCTTTCACCGTCATCCTGCATTTTATTTTTCTTTCAAACTCCTTTTCAAGTATATACCAAATTCCCTTTTGCAAGTTAAAGTGGAGCGGCTTCTACCACTTTTATAAAGAGGGCAGTCCCAGACTCTCTAGTGTTATCACATAACTGATGGAGTTTTTCCACCTGTGGTGAACGAAGTGTCTCTCGTTGAGGTGATCTTTATTGCTGGTCATCATCAAAAGCTCAGTGAAGGAAAAGCGGCCCCTATTTGAAACTCCCCTTCAGTCACAAACCTTTAATTACGTTTGATTGTGTATGGATGCAGGAGCCAAAGCTCAGACTAAGTGGAGAGGAAAATGCTCGTTAGATAGACTACTTTTCAATTTAGTTTGCAGCAAATTACCAGATGCAGTAATGGCCAAGATAAAACCAACACAAAAGACCAAATGCTCACCAACTCAGAGAAAGAAAAGTAGAAGCTTGCATTTCTAAAGCATTTTGACAGCTTTGGGAGGTTCCATTATGCTTTATTAATATTGAAGAACCTTTGGAACTGGATTTTCAAATTGGGGTCAGGAAACGCAGGTCCTGGATCTGTTACCAAGCTGTCACAATTCTATTTATAAATCAAAATGGCCTGATTGACCAGGAGGTGGGATCAGTGGGTCTTAATGCCCAAGAAGACAAAAGCTGTCTGCATGATACAAGTGACAAAAATATGTTGGGGGTTGCACTTGCCTTGCCAATTAGAGCAGAATGTCAGGAAATTGAATGTGGCAGGAAGCGGCCATGAAGGACAAGATTCATGCTGGCACTAGTTAGTCCCACACACAACTGAATAAATATAAACTACAACAAAACTTACTTGGTCCTGTGAAAAACAACTGTGCACAACATCATTCAGAAAAAATTGAAAATTGCAATGCAGAATGGACAGGCCATAATGAGCTCTTTAATGAGTTTAAGGGAATGTTAATGTGCAGTCATAATGTTTCCCCCTTCCTCCACCTAACAGACCCTTTGAAAATCTCAACATTCAGATCTCAACATGATCACTGGGAATTTTTATTTGGTCATGGATCATGGGCGTTGCTAGCAGGGCCAGCATTTATTGCCCATCCCTGAGGAGCATTTAAGAGTCTATCACATTGCTGTGGATCTTGGAGTCACGTGTAAGCCAGACCAGGCGATGACAACAGATTTCCTTCCCTAAAGGATATAAGTGAATTAGATGGGTTTTTACAGTAATCAACAATGGTTTCACAGTCATCATTAGAATTTTAATTCCAAATCTTTATTGAATTCAATTTCACCATATGTTATGGTGGGATTCAAATCCAGGTCTCCAGAGCATTGCCCTGAGCCTCTTAGCAGACCAGTGACAATACCACTACATCACTGCCTCCCCATAATTTTTGAATTTGAATTCCTGCTTAGAATCAGAGTCATAGAATCCTACAGTACAGAAGGAGGCTATTTGGCCCATCGAGTTTGCACTGACCACAATCCCACTCAGGTCTAACCCCATACATTTACCCCATTAGTCTCCCTGACATTAAGGGGCAATTTAGAATCGCCAATCTTCACATCTTTAGACTCTGGAAGGAAACCAGAGCACCCTGAGGAAACCCCACAGATACGGGGAGAATGTGTAAATTCCAGACAGACAGTGACCCAAGCTGGGAATCAAACCCAAGTCCCTGGAGCTGTGAGACAGCAGTGTTAACCAATTGCCTTCTGGGTCCTGAACTGGTGGCTCTTTGAAAGTCCAACCCTTGTAGACCTGTAAAGAACAACAATGCACTTAGCAGGAATAATAGGTCCTACAAGCAGCAAGACCCTTAAATGGACTGCAGTGGTTCAAGCTGGTGGTTCATTATCTTCTCAAGGGCAATTAGGAATAGGCAATGAAAAGCTGGCTTAGCCATTAATGTCCATCCCACAGAGTCATAGTGTTATAGAGGTCTACAGTACAGAAAAGGCCCTTCAGCCCATCACGTCTGTGCCAGTCAGAAATAACCACCTAACAATTCTAATCCCATTTTCCAGCATGTAACCTTGTATGCTTTGGCATTGCAAGTGCACATCTAAATACCTTTTGAATGTTATAAGGGTCCACATCACCATCACCCTTTCAGGCATCGAGTACCAGACTCCCACCATCCTCTAGGTGAAAAAGTTTTTCCTTACAACCCCCTGTATCTTTAAGAATTGATTACCTGTAAAGACTCGCGTTCCAATCATCATTTTGTAAATTGAGTTTATGTCTTTATATGTCTTGTTTGTGAATGGAACTCCAATTCACCTGACAAAGGGCAGTGCTCCAAAAGTTAATGGCTTTTGCTACCAAATAAATCTGTTGGACTTAAACCTGGTGTTGTGAGACTTCTTACCGTTTTTCAATGTTAGCCATGGTTCAGTAGCAGCATCTCCAAATCACAGGGTTCTGGGATCAAATCTCACAGTAAGAAGTCTCACAACACCAGGTTTAAATCCAATCAGTTTATTTGGTAGTAATCCCACAGGCTTTCGTCAGGTATGTGCAAGATTCTGATCAGAGAAAGGCATATAAAGACACATACAGTTTACAGAATACTGATTAGGATGCAAGTCTTTGCAGCTAATCTGCCATTCAAGTCTTAAAGATGCAGACAATGATGTGTCTTTATATGCCTTTCTTCGATCAGAACTTTCCACACACCTGATAAAGGAACACCGTTTCCAAAATCTTGTGAGTTTACTATCAAATAAACTGATTGGACTTAAACTTGGTGTTGTGAGACTTCTTACTGTGTTTACCCCAGCCCAACGACAGTATCGCTACATCATAACATCGAGAACCGCAGGATATACATTTAAATCCAACTTCAGTGCAACCTGAGTTAAGGAAATCTGCATAATTGGAGTATATTTTTGAAGACTTTAATGACCCTGACATAAATGGCAGAATTATTTAGTTTGTAGATGAATTTACATTTTGTATTTCTCCCCCAGAGGTCATTGTTTTGGCTCAATCTCCAATGAGGAGGAAATGGCAACAACAAGCCCTGTATGGGGAACAGTGAAGGAAAACATAACCACATCACAAAGGCAAGGAAACCGCCCAAATTTTCTCTTGTTCTGTTTTCAATTTTTTAAGAATTCACAGGCTATTAATTTGTTCTGTTTCTTTTCCCATAGGTGGCACTGTAACCCACAGGAATATTCTTCAGTCAGTGTAATGTACACAACAGAGTCTGGAGATATTTTTATTGAGAGGTTGAAAGAGATGTGTATAGAGAGTTGTGCATGCAATTAAGATTTTTGTCAGAATGAAACAGTGATTGCCTAATTCTCCCTACATTATCTATACTATATATTTTCATATTCCAGACAAGAATTATAGCACAAGAGAAATTAATGGATTAAACTATAAATAGATAATGTTTTAGCAAGTGCTTAGCATATATAATATTCACACTACTTACATTACAGCTTTATCAATTGAGTTATTAATTTAATGAGAGTCAACTGAATAAATTGGTCAGTCCCAGTTCAATGAAACTAAGAAGCTTGAATAATGAGTAATTCCATAAATTTGTTGATTTTAAGGTTTTATGATGGGTGGTGCTTTACTTTCCCCCGTTTGCAGATTTAAAAGTGACAGGGATTGTAAAATCCAATGGCTGATCTTTCTGTCAGCTCCCTGCCTACCCGCAACTGTCTGAAATTGGAGGGGGGGGGGGGGGGGGGGGGGGGGGGGCGGTGAGGCATTAGGAGGCCTTGGGCCTATTGGGTCTCTGTTACCACCAGTATTTTAACTTCAGAGGTGGGAGGCACACGCCATGCAGTAGGTTTAGCAGCTTTAACTGTACTAGTTGGTTGTGGGCAACAGCAGAAAGTGGTTGGGGGCCCCTCCTGTGGGGGCCTGTGGCCTCTTTGGAGATACCCTCATATTTAATCTTTCCCCTGGTCTCTTGAACCACCCACTCATCGCACTGAATTCCTGACCCTGTATTTTCCTGGCTTCCTTAGCATTGGGAACTGCCTGCTGTGGCATGGCTGAGAGCACATAGCAATCAACAGCTCTCAAAGGTAGATCTTTCTTCCGAGAAAGGGGCAGAGTTCTCAAGTGTTCCGATGTTCTGAGGATGGAGTAGGAAGGCCCAGGGGAGGAGGTGCTTGGAGGGGGGATGGAGGGCATTGTGTGGTTGCAGGGATCATGGTGATGTATAAAATTCAGTCCCATGTTTCAAAGTGAAATCTGATTTACTCCTGAAAGTTAGTATTCTTGCACCTCAAAGCCATGACCTACTATTCGGTTTGTCTTTCCTTCCTCCTACAATTTATAAACTTCTAATTCTTGATTGTCATTTTCTGCTGAATTCATTTAAAACATGATGCTCAGTACTGTATGCCTTCACCATCGCCTAGATTTCTCATTAAACAAAGCTGTTAGTTTATAATCATAGTTAGAATATATTTTTCCTGATTCCACCCACTTTAGCTTCCGAAAGGACTCTCACAGTCTGCTCAATTTTTGCAACTTATGTGGACAAAACACAATGAATATAAGAATAGGAGTAGGCCATTGAGCCTGCTTCACTACTCAAACAGATCCTGGCTGATCACTCCATTTAACTCCACTATCCCCTTGATGTCATTAGTATCCAAAAATCTATTTATTTTTATCTAAACATGCTCAATGATTGAACTTTCACTGTCCTTTGGGGGACAGAATTCCAAGATTGACCGCCTTGCTTCAACAGGGTCTTATGTAACAGACTATGCAGATATCACATAGGATTGTCTTGAAATGGACAGAAAACTGGTTAGGCAGCAAACAGTTAGCATAAATGGGTCTTTATCTGATTGGCAGTGAGTGACTAGTGGGATTTCGCAGGGATCTGCACTAGGATCCCAACTGTTCACATTATATATTCATGATTTAGAAGAGGGAACTAAATGTATTATCTCCAAATTTGCAGATGATATAAAGTTGGTTAGAAGGTGAGCTGTGAGGAAGATGCAGAGATGCTTCAGCATGATTTGGACAATAATGTGGATAAATGTGACGTTATTCATTTTGGTAACAGTAATAGGAAGACAGATTATTACTTGAATGCATGTAAATTGAGAGAGGTAAATACTCACTGAGACATTAGAGCCTTCATGAATCAGTTGCTGAAAATAAGTGCGTAAGTACAGCAGTAAATAAAGCAAATGGTATGTTGGTCTTCATAGTGAGAGGATTTGAGTGTAGGGATAGAGATGTTTTGCTGCAATTGTATAGGGTGTTGATGAGGCCATACCTGGAGTATTGTGTGCAGTTTTGGTGTCTTTATCAGAGGAAGTATGTCCTTGCTATAGAGGGAGTACTTTGAACATTTATCAGGCTGATTGCTGGGATAGCAAGACTGTCATATGAGGAGAGACTAAGTCGATTAGGATTATATTCAAAGCAGTTCTGAAGGGTGAGAAAGGATATCATAGAAACTTACAAAATTCTAACTGGCTTAAACAGGGTAGATTCAGAAAGGATACTCCCAATGGTGAGGGAGTCCAGAACTAGGGGTCATAGTTTGAGAATATGGGGTAAACCTTTTAGAACTGAGATGAAGAATAATTTCTTCGCTTAGAGTGTGACAATTCACTACCACCAAATGTAGTTGAGGCCAAAACATTGTCTGATTTTCAAGAAATAATTATATATAGCTCTTTGGGCTAGAGGGATCAAGAGATATGGGAGGAAGGGAGGATCTGGTTATTGAATTCAGTGATCAGTCACGATCAAGATGAATGGTGGAGCAGACTCGTAGAGCTGAATGGCCTACTCCTGCTTCCAGTTTCTAAATAAATTCTTCCTCATCTCAATTCTAAACCTTTATTCTGAGACTGTGTGCCCTAGTTCAAGGCTCACCAGCCAGGGAAACATCCTTCCACTTCTAACCTGTCAAACACTAAATATTGTATAAATTTCAATGAGATCTTCTTTCATTCTTCAAAACTCTAGCGAATACAGGTCCATTTGCCTCATTCTCTCCATTTAAAACAATCCTGCCACGCCTGGAATTAGTCTAGTGAACTGCTTTTTGCACTTTCTCTGTAACCTGTATGTCCTTCCTTAAGTAGAAGGCCAAAGCTGTATACAATTCTTTCATGTTTTTTCTCATTGTATCTTATTCAACAGCCCCATTCCACATAACTGAATCAAGGAGTTCTTAAATTTTGAAATTTTAGTGAGCTTCGAAACCAAGCTCCTTCTTGTCAAATTCATTTGTAAAAGTTTTATGGCAAAAAATGTACTAAACTGAATATCATTGCATCGTATGAACACCAGTAATGTAACCTGTAATTTGTCATATGCTTAAAAGGTGTTGAATTGTACTGAATTGTAATGTACTGAATTCAATAAAAAACATTTTCAGAAACAGAACAAAAATATCTTGCAGTTGGACCAAAGGGAAAATGAAACATACAAAATTTAAGCACAGAAAAGGGCCAATCAGCCCAAAGTTCTACCCCCTCTGAAAAAGAAATCTCCAGCCTAATCCCAAATTTCAGCTCTTGTTCTGTAGCTTTTGTTGTTTGGTATTTCACTGAGAGGTCTGTAGACTTGTACTGTAGTGAATCTTCGGAATTCGGTGTTCCCTCCCTTCATGGCCTCTGCAGTAAGGTCCCTACCACATTATTTAGATGGATGTGAGGGGATTTGATAGAAACATATCAAATCCTGATGGGACTGGACAAACTAGATGCGGGAAGGATGTTCCCGATGTTGGGGAAATTCAGAACAAGGGGGGGTCACAGTCTAAGCATAAGGAGTAAGCCATTCAGGACTGAGATAGGGAAGAACTTCTTCACTCAGAGTGTGAACCTGTGGAATTCATGACCACAGAAAGCTGTTGGGGCCAGTTTGTTACATGTGTTCAAGAGGAAGCTGGACATGGTCCCTTTGTGGTTTAAAAAGTTCAAGAGGTATGGAGAGAAAGTGGTAGCGAGATTCTGAAAGTGCATGAACAATTATGATCATATTGAATGGCGCTGCAGGCGTGAAGGGCTGGATATTTATTTCTGCACCTATTTCTATATTTCTACATCAACGTTTCTATCCTCACCATCTTCTTTCTGCACCCCAATCTCTTCCCCGAGACTCTCCACCTACCTTGTCCTGTGCGCTCCATCTCTTAGACTGGTGAGATTAGTCCTGATAGTGGCGAGCGATCCTAATACACTGCTGGAATGACAGAGCTAGATTGGCAGGCAACTGTCTGAGGCAGCAAACAGCATGAAATGGCTCTGGGATTGTCAGTATCCAGGCAGTTGGGCACAAAACCTTGCAACTGATAAAACTCTAAGGAATATGTTTCCTTATTCCCTCTCATCACGACTAATTTATGGTTGCACAATCATGACCAATTCATAGAACATAGAACATTACAGCGCAGTACAGGCCCTTCAGCCCTCGATGTTGCGCCGGCCAGTGGACCCTCTAACCTAAACTATTCCAATATCATCCATATGCCTATCCACCGAACATTTGAATGCCCCCAAAGTAGGTGAGTCCACAACTGCTGCAGGCAGGGCATTCCACGCTCTCACCACCCTCTGTGTAAAGAACCTGCCTCTGACATCAGTCCTATAACTACCACCTCTTAATTTAAAGTTATGTCCCCTCGTGTTGGTCATCACCATCCGAGGAAAAAGGCTCTCACTATCCACCCTATCCAATCCCTTGATCATCTTATACGCCTCAATTAGGTCACCGCGTAACCTTCTTCTCTCTAATGAAAATAACCTCAGGTCCCTCAGCCTTTCCTCATAAGGCCTTCCCACCATACCAGGCAACATCCTGGTAAACCTCCTCTGCACCCTTTCCAATGCTTCCACATCTTTCTTATAATGCGGCGACCAGAACTGTACGCAATACTCCAAGTGCGGCCGCACCAGAGTTTTGTACAGTTGTAACATAACCTCACGGCTCCTAAATTCAATCCCTCTACCAATAAAAGCTAACACACCGTACGCCTTCTTAACAACTTTATCAACCTGGGTGCCAACTTTCAAAGAGCTATGTACTTGTACCCCAAGATCCCTCTGCTCGACAACACTATTAAGGGTCCTTCCATTAGCCCTATATTTCATATGCCTGTTATTCCTACCAAAGTGAATCACCTCACACTTACCCGTATTGAATTCCATTTGCCACCTCACGGCCTAGCTCTGCAACCTATGTCCCTCTGCAAACTGTAACATCCATCCTCGCTGTCTACAACTCCCCCCACTTTGGTACCGTCAGCAAATTTACTAATCCAACCCTCTACACCCTCATCTAGGTCATTTATAAAAATGACAAACAGCAGTGGCCCCAAAACAGATCCTTGAGGTACACCACTTGTAACTGCACTCCAGGTTGAATATTTCCCATCAACCACCACCCTCTGTCTTCTATCAGCTAGCCAATTCCTAATCCAAACTGCTAAATCACCTTCAATCCCATGCATCTGCACTTTCTGAGTAGCCTACCATGGGGAACCTTATCAAACGCTTTGCTAAAATCCATATATACTACATCAACTGCCTTACCCTTATCTACCTCTTTGGTCACCTCCTCAAAAAACTCAATAAGGTTTGTGAGGCACGACCTATCCTTCACAAAACTGTGCTGACTATCCCTAATCAATTTATTCCTCTCTAGATGCTTATAAATCCTATCCCTTATAATTCTTTCCAAGACCTTGCCCACAACAGAAGTCAGGCTCACCGGTCTATAATTTCCAGGATGGTCCCTACTCCCCTTTTTGAACAAAGGGACAACATTTGCCATTAAAAAGGATCTCACCTTACTTGCTAGTGATATCAACACAGTATTCAAAGATGGAAGACATTCCAGCCATGCCTCACTCCCTTTCTGCATATTAACCACGTCTTACATAGAACATAGAACACTACAGCACAAACAGGCCCTTCGGCCCACAGGTTGTACCTACCAGGCCATAGAACTATCTGTAACTCCCAATCCCATTAAATCCCATATACTCATCCAGAAGTCTCTTAAAAGACCCCAGCGAGTTTCCCTCTACCACCACCGACGGCAGCCGATTCCATTCACTCACCACCCTCTGAGTGAAAAACTTACCTCTAACATCTCCTCTGTACTTGCCCCCCAGCACCTTAAACCTGTGTCCTCTTGTAGTGACCATTTCAGTCCTGGGAAATAGCCTCCGAGAATCCACTTTATCTATTCCTCTCAACATCTTATAAACCACTATCAGGTCACCTCTCAACCTTCGTCTCTCCAGGGAGAAGAGACCTAGCTCTCTCAACCTATCTTCATAAGGCATACCCCCCAATCCAGGCAACATCCTTGTCTTCCAGCAGCAAGTAGCAGGTCATTGGGCTCATTTTAAATATGGGACGTAGGCTGTAAAGGTGATCAGCTAACTCAACAAAATCTGTGAAATGAACTTGGAAAATTTAGGCCTTAGTCGTTTATTGTTGAAATGGACAGTGCTGTTACTCACTAAGCCTTTGAAACCTGGGGGTTTCTCAACTATTACAATCTACAAATGAATGAATGGGTCCTAGTTTGCTGTTATCACTCTCATAGAGTCATAGAGTTTTACAGCATGGAAACAGGCCCCTAAGCTACTTCCAATTGCCGGCACTTGGCCCATATTCCTCTACACCCATCTTATCCTCTTACCCATGTAACTGTCTAAACACTTGTTAAAAGACAAAATTGTACTCCCCTCTACTACTACCTCTAGCAGCTCGATATGGACACTCACCACCCTCTGTGTGAACAAATTGTCCCTCCAGATCCTTTTGTATCTCTTCACTCTCACCTTAAATATTCACCCTCCAGTTTTAGATTCACCTACCATAAGGAAAAGATATTGACTTCTAAATGATTTATGCTCCTCATTATTTTATAGATCTCTATAAGTTCACTCTTAAGCCTCCTACTCTCCAGAGAAGAAAGTCCCAGTCTATCCAGTCTCTCTTTAAACTCAAATCTTCAAGAGCTAGTAACATCCTAGTAAATCTTTTCTGCACTCTTTATAGTTTAATAATATCCTTTCTATAATAGGGTGACCACAGCTGTACACAGTATTCGAAGTGTGGCTTTACCAATGTCTTGTACAACTTCAACAAGACATTACAACTCCTGTATTCAATGTTCTAACGAATAATATCAAGCATGCCAAATGTCTTCTTCACCATTCTGTCTACCTGTGACTCCACTTTCAAGGAGATATGAATATGTACCCCTTGATCATTTTGTTCTATAACTCTCCCCAGTGCCCTATCAATAACTGAGTAAGCCCTGCTCTAGTTCGAGTGACCAAAATGCATCATCTCGCATTCATCTAAATTAAACAGCATCTGCCATTTGTCAGCCCACTGGCCCAATTAATCAAGAGCCCATTGCAATCCAAGATAATCTTCTTCACTGTCCACTATGCCATCAATCTTGGTGTCATCTGCTAACTTATTAACCATGTCTATGAAATTCTCATCCAAATCATGAATATAAATGGCATATAATAGTAGACCCAGCACTGATCCCTGAGGCACACCACTGTCACAGGTCTCCAGTTTGAAAAACAACCATCTACAACCATTGTCTGTCTTCTGTCAAGTCAATTTTGTATCCATTTGGCTACCTCATCCTGGATCTCATGAGATTTAACCTTGTGCAACAACTTACCATGTGGCCTTGCTAAAGTCCATGTAGACAACATCAATCGCACTGCCTTCTATCCTTCTTGGCTACCCCTTCAAAAAACTCAACCAAATTTGTGAGACACTCTCAAAGCCATGGTGAGTGTCCCTAATCAGTCCTTGCATTTCTAAATGCCTGTAGATCCTGTCTCTCAAAATACTTTCTAACAACTTACCCACTACAAATGTGAGGCTCACCAGCCTGTAGTTCCCATACTTTTCCCTGCAGCCCTTCTTAAACAATTTAGCAATTTAATTTTGTTTTACCAATATCTGGCTAACAACCATTTCAAATTGCAAAGTATATTAAGCGTTTTATTTATATATATATATATATCCTGATTTTATAATTTGTTATGTAATGCGATATACTTGTTTAAACCTGGGGCTCCACTGGGAAGAACTCAGTAAGAATTTAGCAACACCAATTTTAAATCCAACCAATTTATTTGATAGTAAAATTGCGAGCTTTCAACACTCTTGTGTCTTCGTCAGGCAAATGCAGTATTCTGGTCTGCAATAGCACACATCAGCACAGACTGTCAGAGATTGCTGATTAGAATGCGAATCCTTACATCTAACCTGCTATTCAAGTGTTAAAGTGGCTAACAACGTGTGTGAAGGGAATCCTGAGCATTGGTTAGAGAATTGTGTATTTTCTCCAGACAGCACAGTAAGTGAGGTTTTTTGCTAACCCAGGCAAGTTACGGGGGTTACGGATAGTGTGTCATGAAGCCAAGATCCCTATTAAGACCGTCCTCATGTGTGCGGAACCTGGCTATCAGTCTCTGCTCAGCAACTCTGCGCTGTCGTGTGTCACGAAGGCCCCTTGAAGAACATTTACCCGCAGGTCGGAGGCCGAATGCCCATGACTGCTGAAGTGTTTGCCCACAGGAAGGGAACTGTTTTGCCTGGTGACCCACCCCCCCCACTTCTTGCTTTCAGACAACCGCACAACCTCAAACAGATCATTGTTCGCAGCAAACTACCCAACCTTCAGGAGAACAGTGACCACAATACCACACAACCCTGCCACAGCAACCTCTGCAAGACATGCCAGATCATAGATATGGACGACATCATCAAACGTGAGGATACCATTCACCAGGTACACGGTACATACTCTTGCAACTCGGCCAACGTTGTCTACCTAATACGTTGCAAGAAAGGATGTCCCGAAGCATGGTACATTGGGGAGACCATGCAGACACTACGACAGCGGATGAATGAGCATCGCTCAACAATCACCAGGCAAAACAGTTCCCTTCCTGTGGGCGAACACTTCAGCAGTCATGGGCATTCGGCCTCCGACCTGCGGGTAAATGTTCTTCAAGGGGGCCTCGTGACACACGACAGCGCAGAGTCGCTGAGCAGAGACTGATAGCCAAGTTCCGCACACATGAGGACGGTCTTAACAGGGATCTTGGCTTCATGACACACTATCCGTAACCCCCGTAACTTGCCTGGGTTAGCAAAAAACCTCACTTACTGTGCTGTCTGGAGAAAATACACAATTCTCTAACCAATGCTCAGGATTCCCTTCACACACATTGTTAGCCACTTTAACACTTGAATAGCAGGTTAGATGTAAGGATTCACATTCTAATCGGCAATCTGTGACTGTCTGTGCTGATGTGTGCTATTGCAGACCAGAATACTGCATTTGCCTGACGAAGACACAAAAGTGTTGAAAGCTCACAATTTTACTATCAAATAAATTGGTTGGATTTAAAATTGGTGTTGCTAAATTCTTACTGAGTTCTTGCCACCCCAGTCCAACACCGGCATCTTTACATCATGGCTCCATTGGGAAGCAGTGCAATATCGTACATTCAATTACAGATAACATTTTAGACTTATGGAGCAGGTGTCAGTTCTTATGGGCAAAATTCTCCTAACCAGCTCATAGCAGGTTTGCTGGTAGGTAAGCGCAGTGAATCTGGTGGGTGAGAAAAAATCAGAACTCATCGGCATAAGATCCCATTGCAATTCCCTCAATGTTGGGTTGCTTTTCCCATTGACAGGTGACACAAACGCCATTTGCATCTTATCAGCAAACAACCATAGTTTTAAGCCATCTATATTTGTATTCATGAGTATTAGAAATGAGGTATAATTGGGTTAAAGCTTTCAGAAGCTTCATGTCAAGTAAACATAGTGCACGTCTACGCGTTTTAATTTAATTTCAAACTGTGCCACCTTAGTAAATAAAGGATTTAATGTGTGAAAACAAACAGGTTTGAAAAAAGATTAGGCTGTTACTTAGCAATCGGGCCCACACTGTAAATCATGAACATTTCTGATTCAGTTGGAATCAGGGCCAGAATTCTCTTAAAAAAATTCTAAGTGTCCAATTCACATGAAAACTGGAGTAATTCACGTTGGTTTATTTCAGTGGAATTCAGAGAAGAATCTCTCACATTCTGTGAACTGCAGAGATCATTAGTGTGTAAATCATTAAAAATCACAGGATGGGGCTGATTCCCACTGGGGAGGCCCACAACATTAGTGCTGAGCGGACCACTGCGTGCGCGCAGTAATCCCACTGCTGACCTCCTGATTGCTGGCCAGTTCTGTCACCCCTGCATTGCTGACCCTCCATCTCTCAATTGCTGCCTCCCCCCACCATTTCGAGGCCAACCCCAAACCCCCCATCCCAGCCTGTCCCAATCTCCAGACCCCCATCACTCCTCCCCGCAATTTCCCACCCCTGCAGTCCCAACAGGCACCCCCCTCCCCCCTTCAGCTGACCCAGTAGCTGGCCTTCCTCTTTTCCCCACTGATGCTGACTGCAAAGTGGAGACTTCAGTCCTAGGCCCGCTAATTACATTTAAATCATATTAAAATAACCATTTAATTGATCTTTGCACCCTCACCCCTGCCAATATCCGGTGCGGATGTGACACCACTGGAAATCTAATGCTGGGCGACCCTATCAGAGCAGGAATACATGCACAAAGCCCAAGAATTGGCCGATGCAAAAATCTCCTGGCCCACTGCACTGGAAAAGTAGCACAGCAGGATGGGAGAATCGCCCCCCCCACCAGCTATCTGAGAAGAAAGCAGCTCTCTGAGAAACCGCCAGCACAGAGGTAGAGGCAGAAAGCAAGTCCCAGAAACTAAAGCGCAGAATACTCCTAGAAACCAGTGAGTGAAAACAGCAGATCCAAGAAGACTGAAGTCAAAGGGTCAAAGAACCAGAACCTGAACAAGGTATTGTTCAGTATAGTTAATAAAAAGGGCAGATAAATGCTCCCAATTAAAGATAAGTTGCAAGGTGTAATCTTGTTAAAGTCAGCTGGTGATAAACCAGACATCTGAAAACACAACCCATGAAATAGTATTACGTTAGCATGGCAAGGTACCCGAGAGGCCATAAGACATAGGCCATGTGGCACATCTAGTCAGCTTCATCACTCAATGAGATCTGATAAGATAATCTTCAACTCCACATTTTCTCCTCATCTCTATAACCTTTGATTCTCTTATTGATTAAAATTCTGCCTCTCAGCCTTGAACATACCTAAGTATCCTGCCTCTACTGTCGTCTGTAGTAAAGAATTCCAAAGATTCACTACCCTCTGAGAAAAGAAATTCCTCCTCGTCTGTCTTAATTGGGTGACTTCTTACTCTGAGATTAAGGCCTCTGGTCCTAAACTATCCCACAATGGAAATCACTTTCTCAGCATCTACACTGACAAATCTCCTGAGAATGCTACATGCCTCACTAAGGTCACCTCTCATTTTTATAAACTCAGGATTGTGTGGAAGCTTGAATGCACATGGCAATTCAGGGAGAGGAATACTGAAAGGAGCATTTGAAATTCTGAATGTGGATCCTTAATAAGTGTATCTGATGGAGGAACTTGTGTGGCAGAAAATGTCAAAGTGTTTTCTTCCAAGGTTGTGATTGGAATTTCAGTAAGACCAGTAGGTTCACAGCGTGGCAAGCACCTGAGCAGGTTTGGGGAGAAATCCAGAAGTTCTGTAGAGTGGCACCTTTCACTGGTTTCAGAGTGTGGTGTATCTGATCACACTTAACCTATTGGTTTAAATGGACTATGTACTTACCGAGGACATTATAGTATAAGATATATTTTGTAACTTACTTTATCCTTAAAAATGTGTCCATCTTTGAAGAAATAGATCAGGTAAAGGAGTATTGTGTAATAGTCAATCTTTTCATGTTATAACAATAAGAAAAAAACATTTATTCAACATGAACAATTGATTATAATACAATGCTTTTAGCATAAAATTCATGTCAGGATTTTGGAGCAACCCCTTTTCATTTCCTCTGCCTCAATTGGCTTCCACTGATTTGGAAGGCCACAATTGCTTTAACTTTCAAGGCCCAGATTCTTATTAAATTCACTTCAAACATTTCAGTTTCCTCTGAAGATCTGCTCCCTACTTTAAATCAAGTTAAATGCAATTATCTCTAACACAGAGTACTTGGTTCTCTCTTCCTTGAATGTTTCTGAACAATACTTAGTCTCTATTGACTTAACTTCAGTTTTCTGCAATCTTCTTTGTCACATTTCCTCTGAACTGTCCATTAGTCCTTCTGGAGCTGACTTTCTTGCATTTTTCTCCATTGTTCTGCTTTTCCAGAGGATTGCTGACAGCTGTCTTCTAGCTCCTTTCCAGTCTCCAACTGCCTTCAGCTGAAACCCAAGAACAAAGAAAACCACGTACTTTATCTTACAGGGTCCAAAGTTCCTAAGCAACAATATTTATTCTTCACACCATAGTTCTCTAAACTCAATAGTATCTCAACTGGAATTGAAACTAACTAAAACACAGACAAATATTGTTCAGCATAAAATCTTTCTTTCCACGCACAGAAACATTAAATTAAGCTTACCTATAACTACATCTTGTTTCTAATGTTTACCCATACAAATATAAATCTCTTAAAACTACATTTGGTTTCCAAATGGTACCGTATACATAATTTGCAATGGGTAATATGCAATCTGTAAAACATATTATGTACTCTGAATCCACTGAACAGAGTGGCTAGTGAGAAAGTCATGTATTATGGGGCATAGGTTTGAGGTGCTTGGGGAAAAGTTTAGAAGAGATGTGCGAAGCAAGTTTTCTTTAACACAAGTAGTAAATGTCTGGAACACGCTGTCCAGGAACATGGTGGGAGCAGGTATGAAAGCGGCATTTAAGGGGCTACTTGATGAATACATGAATAGGATGGGACTGGAAGGATATGGACTCTGTAAGTGCAAACAGTTTTAGTTTAGGCAGGCATCATGATCAGTGCAGGCTCAAAGAGCTGAAGGGTCTGTTCCAGTGCTGTACTGTTCATTGTTCATCTCAAGTTACAGTTATATATATAAGTCTAGGGAAAATTGTAAAACTTCAGAAATGTAATGATAACCAAAATAGTTGGAAATGTTTATGTTCTTGAAGCAACCCAATGATAATTAGGAACACAAAAGTTGCCAGAATGAATAAAGAACAAAACAGCATGGGAAACAGGCCCTTCGGCCCAATGAGCCCACGCCGCCACCCCAGCGTTCCCACCACTACCCTTGATCCCTGTCTATGTTTATAGATCTATGGATTAAAAACCAAATTTGAGACAATTTAGGGAGAATTTGTTTTGCCAATTAGCCTAAGAGCACATCTCTGGGATGTGGGAGGAAACCGGAGCACCCAGAGAAAACCCATGCAAGTACGGGGAGAATGCGCAAACTCCCACAGACACAGGCCCAAATCCATGTATCTGTACAGCACAGTGATAGTGTTGTCCATCAAATGGTCCAGGTCAAGCATACACTAACGACGTGAAGCACCAGGATACTCTCCAAGGGCAGCCCTCTCACGACCCCTCTTGTGTATGCCCCTTGTTAGACAACAAGGTGGACCAAAGTACCTGTACGATAAAAACAAGTACATCAATATCATCATCTATTTACACACTTCCCAGGGACTCCCAAGGCTCATGATCCCTATTTTAAATCAGTTTTCTATACCCCTCCATTCCCATTCTGTTCATGTGCCCATCTAAGTGTTTCTTAAATAACTCCAGAGTGCCTGCCTCCACCACTTTACTTGACAGCGCATTCCATACCCCCACCATCCTCTGTGTGAAAAAATTCTCTCTAGCATCCAAATTATACCTTACTCCCCTCACCCTAAGCCCATGACCCCTCGTGTTATTCAAGAAAACAACAAAGAACCACTTTGCTTACATTCCACCATCCTACTAGTCACACTATGCAGTAATTAATTCTTAGTTCATCAATCATAGCAATTGACCTTTATCAGTTAGTCAAAACATGACAAGAGAATCTCAATGATTTAATTCTAGTACTATTTGATTATAGCACACAATAAAGCCACTTTTGCTGAAAAGACATTGGGGGCAATTTTCTGAACTTGTTCACCTGGCACAGATCGTGACAATCCCGAAAAATGGCTTACAGGCCTACAAATCATTTCTGCAAATGGCACCAAATGATTTGCAATCATCCAGGTCCCTTTCTGCTAGCACAAATCTGATCTCGCTCAAAAGGCTGATTAACATGAGACTGACTTGACTTAAATCTCATCAATGAGTTTGGCATGCGCTGATCCACCTTCTGGAATGTAGTCTGGCGCTGCCCACTGGAAGTGTCAAGGGGGCAGAGCCTGAAGAGACAGGGCCAGACCAGAGGCAGACAGTTCGGTGGTGGGGAGATCATTACCACTCAAGCGGGAGGAGTGGCAATCAGCATGGAGCCCTGCACAAAAATCTGCACGTGCACAATGGCCCCCTCTGCTGCTATCAGATGGCTTTCAAGGGATTTGGACCTCATCCACTCCTCCTGCTGGTGGAATCCCAGTTTGGCAAGTGTTTTTGATTGTCAGCTAATATTTGACTTTTAAGTTGCCCAGAAAAGAAGAACATGAATTTCTGCTTTCACACTCATTTTGGCCTTAGGCTTTTTTGGCTAAGATTGTCCCCTTTGTTTTTTTTAAATTCTATCTACTATCTCTGTGGTGTTATACATATTTGCTCTCCATGTGTATAATAGCCAAATCAACATAATTTGTGTGAATGTGTTATGCTATTCGCATCATGTCAGCTACACTCTGTTCTTAAAGCTGGTTTTATTTCAGCTGTGCAGGTTCAGCCCCTTACAACCATGACATTTCAGTACAATTTGAACTGATTTCTTTTGGGTCAATTGGAAATGCAGCATGAAATATTCTTAGATGACTGGATGCAAACCCACAGCAGAAAATTTGGCACAAGTCTTACAATTTTATTTATGCCATAAGGGTGACTGTTGGAAAAAGATGCAGCTGAGGAGGACCTTCAGATATGGGATTAAAGTATAATTTATTCAGAGCTCTGCTCCATTTATCAATGTGCAGCATTTAAATTGGATGAAAAAACAACTCTAATGAACAAAACGTTTGCCAAAAAGTGGATGCTATTTCAATTTTTCGAATTAAAATCCAGCGTCCAAAGTCATACCCTCCTATAAATGTATCCCAGTACCAGTAGATAGAGTTATAAAGGTTTACAACATGGAAGCAGGTCCTTTGGCCACCCTTTTTTTTAAATCTCAAAGCTAGTCCCAATTGCCTGCATTCGGCCCATACTCATCTTACCTATATAACAGTCTAAATGCTTTTTAAAAGACAAAATTTTACCTGCCTCTACTACCATCTCGGACTGCTTGTTTCAGACACTCACCAGCCCATGTGTGAAATAATTGTCCCTCTGGTCACTTTTGTTTCTCTCCACTCTCATCTTAAATGTATGCCCTCTAGTTTTAGACTCCTCTATCTTTGGGAAAAGATATCGACTATCTAGCTGATCTATGCCCCTCATTGTTTTATACATCCCTATAAGGTCACCCCTCAGCCTTCTAAGCTCCAGAGAAAAAAGTCTCAGTTTATCCAGCCTCTCCTTATAACTCAAAACCATCAAGTCCTGATGGCACTCTGGTGAATCTTTCCTGCACCCTTTCTAATTTAGTAATATCCTTTCTATAGTAGGTGACCAGATCTGTACTCAGTATTCCAAGTGTGGCCTTACCGATGTCTTATACAACTTCAACAATACATCCAAACTCCTGTATTCAATGTTCTGACCAATGAAACCAAGCATGCTGAATGCCTTCTTCACCATTCTGTACACCTGTGAGTCCATTTTCAAGAAGCCATGAACATTTACCCCTAGATCACTTTCTGTAATCTCTCCAATCCCCAACTATTGACTAAGTCCTGCCCTGACCCAATTGATAAAGATCCTGTTGCAACTGGAGATAACTTTCTTCACTGTCCATCATGCCACTAATCTTGGTGTTATCTGCAAACTTACTAACAGTGCCTCCTATATTCTCATTCAAATCGTTAATATAAATGACAATCCTTGAGGCACACTGCTGGCCACAGCCTTCCGTTTGAAAAGTAACCCTCTATAATCACCCTATGGCTTGTCATCAAGCCAATTTTGGATCCATTTAACTACTTCACCCTGGATCCCGTGAAATTTAATCTTATGCAACAACTTATCATGCAGTACTTTGTCAAAGGCCTTGCTAAAGTCCATGTAGACAACATCAATTGCACTGCCCTCATCTACATTCTTGGTTACTCCTTCAAAAAACTCAATCAAATTTCTGAGGCATGATTTTCCATTCACAAAGCCATGTTGACTGTCCCTAATCATTCTTGCATCTCTAAATGCTTGTAGATCCTGTCTCTCAAAATATCTTCCAACAACTTATCCACTACAGATGTCAGGCTCACTCACCTGTACTTCCCAGGCTTTTCCCTGCAGCCCTTTTTAAACAAAGACACAACATTTGCCACTCTCCAATCTTCAGGCACCTTACCTGTGACTATCGATGATTCAAATATCTCTCCTAGGGGACAGACAATTTCCTCCCTAGCCTCCCACAATGTCCTGGGTTACACTTAATCAGATCCCAGGGATTTATGTACCCTGATGCGCTTTAAGACTTCCAGCATCTTCTCTGTAATATGTACACTCCTCAAGGCATCATTATTTGACCATGTTATGGATCTGACATAGATGACCATGACCATAGAGGCCCTAATCTCTTCCTTGTTATTCTTCTGTCCTTTCTGTATTTGTAGAAGCTCTTTGAATTTTCCTTTGCCTTATCTGCCAAAACAATCTCATGTCCCCTTTTTGCCTTTCTGATTTCTCTCTTTACCTTACTCCTATATTCTTCAAAGGATTCACTTGAACCCAGCTGCCTATGCATGTCATGTGCTTCCTCCTTTTTCTTGACCAGAGTCTCAATATCTTGAGTCATCCAAGATTCCCTATTTCTGCCAGCTGTGCTCTTTATTCTCAGGTGAATGTGCTTGCCCTGAATCCTGGTTAACACACTTTTAAAAGCCTCCCACTTACAAGATGTCCTTTTGCCTTCCCATACACTCCCCCAATTAACTGTTGAAAGTTCCTGCCAAATACCATCAAAATTGGCCTTGCCCCATTTAGAATTTTAACTTTCGGGTTGAACCTATTATTCTCCATAGCTATCTTAAAACTAATAGAATTATGGTCATTGGTCTCAAAGTGATCCCTCACTAACACTTCTGTCGCCTGCCCTTCCTTATTTCCGAAGAGGAAGTCAAGTTTTGCCCTCTCTCAAATCAGACCATCCACATACTGAATGAGAAATTTCTCCTGAATGCACTCAACAAATTTCTCTCCATCCAACCCTATACTATTACGACTGTCTCAATCAATGTTGGGAAAATTAAAATCCCCTACTATTACCAGCCTATTTTTCTTGGAGCTATCTGTAATCTCCTTGCATATTTGCTCCTTATTTTCCCGCCAACTATTTGAGGGCCGATAGCACAATCTCATTAATTTCACCCCTCTTATTTCTCAGTTCTACCCATATAGGCTCAGTGACCAAACCCCCAGATATATCCCTTCTCAGTACTGTCGTTATGTTTTCACTAATCAAAAGTGCAACTTCCCCTCATCTCTTACCTCCTGTTCTGTCTTTCCTATAGCATCTATACCTTGGAACATTCAGCTGCCAGCCCTTTCCCTCCTCCCTTAACCATTTTTCAGTAATTGCTATAATATCCCAATCCTATATATCCATCCATGCCCTGAATTCATCTGTCTTGCCCATCACGCCTTTTGCATCGAAATAAATCTGGACTTCCCTTACTCTCTATCTTGCTTTTGCCTGATCTGTCTGGTGCTAGGATTACTGAATGGCCTTTACTACTTAATGTGCTCTATTTAACTTCTGTGCTGTCCTCAATCTTCTCTTTGTTTGTTCTATTTGAAATACTGAGACATTGTACATTTGGAAGTAATGTACAGTACTTCCCCAAATACTTCTGGATTGTTGATTTCTCCTTTGTATTCTTTGCCTGATTTCTCCCCCTTTCCTGAACAACCTTTCAAATGTTTCATTTCTCTAAATCTTGAGTCTTTAATGTATGGTTTCTTTCCTCTGGCACCACACTTTTAAATTCATATTCCTGCTGCAGGATATCCAATTCTTCATCTCAGGTCAATAAAAAATTGCGCTGAATAGCAGTCCTAGTGTAAATCCATCATTCAGAGCAAAATGAGTCCACTTACAGTATTGGGAAAAGCATGCCATACTTGATGGTAGATTTTTCACATCCTTGTTTAAACAGCAGTGGTATAAATACAGGGACACACGAGGCATCAGTCTGGGAACTCTGACATAAACAAAATGGACTGAGACTTGAATGCAAGGGGGCAATGCAAGGGGGCAAGTGACACCTTCCTTGGGAGTCACAAGGAAAGATTGCTGCAAGTTGCCCTGGATGAGTAATGGTAGATAGCATTGTAGAATATCAGAATAAATTAGCTTATAAAGCAAACAACTTGATTCCAAGATTGTAGACAATAATGGGTATAATAAATTAGACATGGTTTGCTAGTAAAGCTACAAGGTTTAATGCACATGACTGAAATTGGCAGATTTAGTTACAATACAGCATAAATTATAGGTGGATTTGAACTCAAGTAATTAATGTTTCCTGTGTCTTTCAAAATACACACAAATATCACACCAGTTTCAGTATATTCTTTTATTGTAAACATAATAAGAGATGGAACTGAAAATTGGAATAAACTATAATGTTTTTGTTTTGGTTTAATAAATAGTTGTAAGGGATAAACATAATTACCAACAAAGCAGACAAATTACAGTGCAACAGTCTAACATGTAATTCAATAGCATGATGCATCAGGGAATATACATACAGAAAAAAAGAAAGACTTCCAATTTTCAGATTAAAAAAATACATATATGCTGCATATAGCTGAGCAGTCTTTGTCAGTATTACCTCATTATAATTATACATTCATAATATATAGCAACACATCACAGAATAGACAATGAATGTATAGTATGATCAACATAAAAATATATAACATTGCTATCCACTTCTCCCAAAATATAGTTTGAATACAACTGTGTCTAATGTTCTTCTGTTTTAGAGCTAATATATGTCAATATGTATTAGTTGGACAAAACAAATAATACATATCTGCAAGTCCAAAATGCATTTCTTGCATTTCTATTTTAATATATCAAGATTCATGGAATGTTGCTTTTTCTGTATTAAAATGTACCTCATTTTCTGTTGACGTTCAGAAAGCACATGGCAAATTCTGACACCTTCACAACTATATTTATTATTTGATTCAATAAATATTGTACAAAAATATTCCAAGAAAATGCTCTGGTAATTAAAGCAAACTCAATATTTTGTCCGTAGCAGCATTTTCAGTTTGGATGGTACGGAGTATCTTTTTGTCATTCATTATGTTTAGGATAGAATTGTCTTGTTGTGAAGGACCTGCTATGCTATTGCTCACACAACCTAACACCTTGACTGAATAGTCATGGTGGAGTTCCAGAGTTCGACCCATCAAAACAGAGCAACAATAACAGTTGCCTTGGAAACATATTAACTGTACAGTTACATACAGCTATAGTGCCATTGTGAAGAAGATCAGCAACTAAATAAAAAAATATTCTGGGAAGGAAAAGGGAATGGAGAGGATCTATGAATTCCTTAATTCCAGATAAGTACCACAACAAATCAGTTCCCTCATATTAGCATGTTCAGAGAGTAGACCCATACCAACTGAAAAGTTAGACTGATTTTAAATAATAGCTATTATTCGGAAAAAAAGGGGCAGTCTGAATAAATATTCTCTCCAAAACTAGTGTTTCAAGCCATTGATTTAGTGATCAAGGATTGAGTTAGTGTAAAAAAAAATTTCACTTTTACGTTTCCTGAATAAAAAGAAAAACATTTTAAATGTTTTGAAGTATATTGTGGTCTCTAATGATAATCTTGGATCAGCTAATAAAATCTAGCTTTGATACTTGATCCATCTTTTGTCCCTGTACATGTCCCATTATCATCTCCTTTTGTCATTCAATTATTTCTGCCCCCCACTCATCACAAACCTCTTTTTAGTTCTTTCTCTGACCCTCCACTCTTCTTTTCACTGATTTTGTACGTGCTTAGAAGCTGTGTATCCTAATATTTTTAAGGTATGCAACAAAGGTCATCAATAATCTAAGTGAGCAGTGAAGGTCTGGCTGATGGAGTACAATGTTGGTAAATGTGAGGACATCCATTTTGGCTGAATAGCAAAATGGACTATTATTTAAATGATAAAAAATTGCAGCATGCTGCTGTGCAGAGGGACCTGGGTGTCCTTATGCACAAATAACAAGAAGTTGGTTTGCAGGTGCAACAGGCAATTAAGGCAAATGGAATTTTGTCCTTCATTGCTAGAGGGATGGAGTTTAAAAACAACGAGGTTATGTTGCAGCTGTATAAGGTGCTGGTGAGGTCACGCTTGGAGACCTGTGTATAGTTCTGTCTCCTTACTTGAAAAAGGATGTACTGGCACTGGAGGGGGTGCAGAGGGCATTCACTAGGTTGATTCCAGAGTTGAAAAGGTTGGCTTATGAGAAGAGACTGAGTAGACTGGGGCTATACACACTGAAATTCAGAAGAATGAGAGGAGATATTATATAAATATAAGATTATGAAGGGAATAGATAAAATAAAAGCAGGGAAATTGTTTCCACTGGCGGGTGAAACTACAACTAAGGGGCATGGCAGCAAAATAAGGCGAAGCAGAATTAGGAGGAGTTGAGGAGAAACTTCTTCACACAAAGGGTTGAGAATCTATGGAATTCCCTGTCCAGTGAAGCAGTTGAGGCTTCTTCATTGAATGTTTTTAAAGCAAGGAAAGATAAATTTTTGAACAGTAAAGAAATTGTGGGTTACTGTGAATGGGTGGGTAAGTGTAGCTGAATCCACAAAAAGACAGCCATGATTTTACTGAATGGTAGAGCAGAATCCTGCTCCTAGTGCTTATGCTCAATCTGAAACATTAATTACATTTTTCTTCACAGTATTTAGAACTAAATTATTTTATTCCTTTCATCTAGAAGTTTTGCATTCAAAACATGAAAATTATTTGTCTACAATGGACCAGTGATTTTTGAAGTCAAATTACGATCATAGGAACAACAGAACATGAAACCCTTAAGTTAGACAGCAGTGGGAAGTTGTGCGTGGAGCCTGAAGAGATTGGTGAGGCACTGAATAAATATTTCTCTTCGGTATTTACGCAGAGTGCTGGAAATGTAGCTATGGAGAACACTGAGGTACAGGGTTGCAAATTGGGAAGTATTGTAGTAGATAGGGAGGATGTGCTAGAAATTCTCGAGGGTTTGAAGTTGGATAAGTCCCCTGGCCGGACGGGATTTACCCTAGGATTCTCTGGGAGGCAAGAGAGGAGATTGCAGAGCCTCTGGCTCTGATCTTCAGGTCCTCGTTGGTTACGGGTGTGGTTCCGGAGAACTGGGGGATAGCGAATGTGGTCCCATTGTTTAAGAAGGGGAAGAGAGACCTTCCAGGGAATTATAGGCCAGTGAGTCTTACTTCTGTTGTGGGCAAAGTATTGGAGAGAATTATTAGGGATAGGATTTATAGTTATTTAGAGAGCAATGAATTGATTGGGGATAGTCAGCATGGTTTTGTGAAGGGTAGGTCGTGCCTTACTAACCTCATTGAGTTTTTTGAAAAAGTGACCAAAGAGGTGGATGGTGGTAAGGCGGTTGATGTGGTATATATGGACTTTAGTAAGGCGTTTGATAAGGTGGCCCATGGAAGACTTCTGCAGAAAATGCAGATGTATGGGATAGAGGGTGATTTAGCTAATTGGATTAGGAATTGGCTAGCAGATAGAAGACAGAGGTGGTGGTTGATGGGAGATATTCATCGTGGAGTTCGGTTACAAGTGGTGTACCTCAGGGGTCTGTTTTGGGGCCCCTGCTGTTTGTAATTTTTATAAATGATCTGGATGAGGGTATTGAAGGATGGATCAGTAAATTTGCAGATGACACTAAAGTCGGTGGAGTGGTAGATAGTGAAGAGGGGTGTTATAGTTTGCAGAGAGACTTGGACAAGTTGCAGAGCTGGGCCGAGAGGTGGCAAATGGAGTTTAATGTGGAAAAGTGTGAGGTAATGCACTTTGGCAGGAACAATAAATGTGCAGAGTATAGGGCTAATGGTAGGGCTCTTAATAGTGTTGAGGAACAGAAGGATTTTGGTGTATGTGTCAATAGATCCCTGAAAGTAGGCAGTCAAGTGGATAAAGTTGTTAAGAAGGCATATGGAGTCTTATCTTTTATTGGTAGGGGGATTGAATTTAGGCGCCGCAGCATCATGTTGCAACTGTACAAAACTCTAGTGCGGCCGCACTTGGAGTATTGTGTGCAGTTCTGGTCCCCACATTCTAAGAAAGATGTGGAGGCATTGGAGAGGGTACAGAGGAGGTTTACCAGGATGTTGCCTGGTATGGAGGGCAGGTCATATGAAGAGAGGTTGAAGGATTTGAGGTTGTTTTCGTTAGAAAGGAGGCGGCTAAGAGGGGATCTTATTGAAGCATATAAGATGATTAGAGGTTTAGATAGGGTGGACAGTGATAGCCTTTTTCCTAGGATGGAGAAAGCTAGCACGAGGGGACACAGCTTTAAATTAAGGGGTATGAGTTATAGACGGATATCAGAGGTAGGTTCTTTACTCAAAGAGTGATTAGGGAGTGGAATGCCCTGCCTGCAGCTGTTGTAGATGCGCCAAGTTTGGTGGGGTTTAAGAGGTTAGTTGATAAGTATATGGATGAGAAGGGAATGGTTTAGTTAGGAGGGGCATTGCTTTTTATTTTGGTCGGCACAACATCGAGGGCCGAAGGGCCTGTTCTGTGCTGTAATGTTCTATGTTCTATGTTCTAAGTCTGTTCTACTTTTCAAATAAATTATGCATGTATGCAGCACGACCACAAAACAAAGGATCAATGTACAGGCCCACAAAATGATTATCATGCTTAAAATGCAAAAGGTGACAATTTGCAAGTTTGAACTAACCAACTTTTTATTTTGGTCGGCACAACATCGAGGGCCGAAGGGCCTGTTCTGTGCTGTATTGTTCTATGTTCTATGTACAACATAATTTTTTTCTCCCAGTTGTCTTGTAAACTTATGGCTGAATATGCATGCATTGAGATTACATGGCAGCTGGGAAGTCTCCTGCCAAAACTAATCCCTTGATTGACTAATCAGCAAATCAGCAGCAAATTGTTAAATTAGGAAGTGGCTGAGCGATTTACCCAGCATCTTATCAATGGGTTGAAAGGAAATCCACAGGCACTTGGGTGGAGAACCCTGTCCATTGAGGCTACTACAAGTATTCATAAAATTATCATTTCAGGTCCAGAATTTCCCAGAATTGTGCATTTGACCCTGAACACCAGAAGTTTGACCTTTACGCTCCTTAATTCCCCAGTGGTAAATTTAACTCAAATTGTGCTACAGAATTGATCTGAAGCTGCCATAATGATCAAAAATATGAATTGGAAGTGGAAGCGGCGCAGTCAATTTCCAATAGATATTCAATTCAGGCTCAGTTGTGATGATTTCAATGAGACATAGGTCTCATTGATATTCTCAGGAGGGAAACATAAAAGAAATGGAATGTTTGAAATGAAAGACCAATAGCAACCTCTTGAAGACAGAATCAACAATGTGGAGAATGGAAATTCCTGTCAAGGTCAGAGGAAATAATGAAGTAATACAGAAGATGGAGCCAGTAATGGCAAAAGTTGAAAGTTGTTGGCTAGGTTTACAAGAAACAAACAGAAGCTGCTGTGCAAGTTTCATTCCGCACATTAAATGAAAATTATTTTGATCAAGGTGAGAAATATAGGAAGACCGTGTAGCAAGATGACTTTCCTCAAAGCTTTAGAGAAAATAAACCCCACTTCCTAAAGAATTGAAAGAATTTTACTGTACCAAGATATATTCTCACATATCGTTCTAAAACAAAAATGCTTATATTGAAACAGCAACATAGATCTATCCCAAAGCATGAAAAGGAGCTTCAACATTCGGCTTCCAGAGCAGAAATGGCATTCCACTTGAGTTAATATGCACAGCTTAGAAAAAAATCAGAACAAAACTTATCCAATGCAATTTATTCCAGGTTTGACTGGTTACTGCTCTGCCTTTCCAAAAAAAAAAATCAAATTGACAGGCATTTTAGTTGATAGGTATATGGAAGAGAAGGGAATGGTTTAGTTTGGAGGGGCATTGCTTTTTATATTGGTCGGCGCAACATCGAAGGCCGAAGGGCCTGTTCTGTGCTGTAATGTTCTATGTTCTATGTTATGTGTTATGTAATCATAACTTGCAGCCTCACAATGCCAGGGGTATGGGTTCGATTCTGGGCTTGGATGATTGTCTGTTCCTCTGATGTCTGCATGGGTCTCCTCTGGGTGCACTGATTTCCTCTTATGTTCCAAAAATGTGCAGGTTAAGTGGACTAGTCACTGTAAGTGTGTGGGGTTATTGGGTGATGGGGAGCGGGAGGGTGGCTTTCCTCTGCAATGCAAGGATTCTATGGTCCAATGGTCAGTTCATATGTAAAAGTGCAGTTGGCTTCAAACGTATGCAGATTTCGTTTGTGGGATATTCAAAAGATCCAAAACTGCAAGTCTTTTGGAGCCAAAAGATAACCTTTTGGAGAAACCCTGGGGTTCTTTTGGATAGGTCCAAGTAACTTTGAGACAAGTCAAGTGTCCTTTGGGATTATTAAATATAAACATGAATGTTCATAAAAAGTGGGCAAACTCATTGGAACTGTCAATTTGTCAAGACATTTAAATCCCCAAGCTGTTTGTTTTTAAAGAAAGCAGCTACTACGACTGCAATTTCAATGGATGGCTATCGACATAAGCCTGAGGGTTATCATTATAGGATTACTGCTGCTAGATTGAGTACACAACCAATCTTTTATCACAGTGGGGAACCTGTATATTCACAGTTTGATAGCTCCACAAGTTTATAAAGTCCTTTATATGGTACTATGAATACAATTGTATATTTCCTTAAGGATTAAGTACTTGAAGGATTTTAAATTTATTGAATGGATTTTTATCAATGAGAGTGCTTTTTTTTAAAATAATGAAGTAATCAATAGGCATCTGGAACTTTATTTTGTTTTATCTTACCAAGGCTCCTGAGGTTTGCCCATGGTGGTTATTAGGTGAGTAGAGTTGGAAGGTGCAAGTGAAAAAGGTGGGTATGGTGGTCATGGATTGGTATGAGTTAGCAGTAAGTTGGCATGGAGGTATAAAGGGCATGGCGATAAGGGAAGGGATGGTGGACATGTGTTAGCACTACAATGGCTATAAAGGATCATGGAAGTGGTTAAGGGCATAAGGAACCATTGGGGGATTTGGGGCCTTAGACTCTATGGATGGGGCATGGGGAGTAAGAGATGAAGGGTGATAGCTAGAAAGCTTCTTTTTAATCAGCTGAGCAAAGTCTCAGATCACCAAATGTGGGCAGTGAATAATGTTCACATCCACACCTAACAGTCAATTGTTGCCTCTGCACTGTTCCATGGGCAGAACATAACTCCCATTAGCACGAGTCCCCTTGGCATAAAAATGAGAATATCCAGCACACTTTCTTCCAAATCAGTTTGCTGGAGTCAGGATTTTCTAGATGTATTGTAAAGGAATATGTCAGATGAGAGAAAAGTAACACAGAATTTCAAGGGATGGCCTGTAACTGCACTAATACAGGGCATGGGCACCAACGCATACATCTACAGAATCACAAAGCAGAATGTGAAATCAACATACTTCTGTTGCACTCTGCTTTAAAGTTCATTTATTTTCATAAAAATATAAATTGAAATATAAATTTGCAACTAAAACATTCTTGACCATCTTACTATATTTTTTAAACATTTAATTAAATGAAAACTAGTTTTCTCCTTTATTCCTGTTTTTCATCCAAGGACTCGGTATAATTAAGTGCCAAACAGGAAATCCAACACTGTAGCCAGAACAGTCAGGCCCAATCTATTTCTTGCTCAGCAAATACATCCATGCTTCCAGTCGGTGTTACTAGATAGAGAGCAGGAGCAAGAACAGTGGCTCTCTCAAGTGCAGAGTTTCTGGAGACGAGTCTTCGTTGTTACAATGGGCAAATGATGTGCGGGTTAGGTTGATAGGCCATGATAAATTGCCCCTTAGTATTAGTGGGACTAGCTAAATGCATGGGGTTTGAGGATAGGGCCTGGGTAGGATTGTGGTCAGTACAGACTCGATGGGCTGAATGGCCTCCTTCTACAGCGTAGGGTTTTTATGATTCTATGACAACTTAGTGAACTCAACACAGAGTGATGATTGAACCTGTGCAAGTTATGTACTTACATAACAAAATCAGCAGGGAGCTTGAATCTAAAAATTAAATCTAAAAATTTGATCCATCCCTTGGAAGAAATTGAACACTAACTTAATTCTTCCCAATGATAGACAAGGAAATTAGAGAGACATTCAAAACACCCAGTCCTTCTGCCTCCATTTCCAGCAGAACACACTGACTGAAACAAAACATTCAAACATCAGAATTTAGCAAATGATTCACTTAAGCTATCCTGCCATTCAAGACACTGAAATATAAAAGAATATATAAACGAATTTCAGGTCTTAAATCATTTGGAACAGAAATTTGACAAATCACAGCAGCTGCCATTTTGTATAGCAGATGGATTAATTAAATTACAGAGGGACAGGGTGAATTAATGCACACTGGTGGCTAATCTTAGGAGAGATCAATGATCTACTAGTTTCGTCTTGGTTTTGATTAAAACAAAGACCCAGGGAATTGTACTTCAAGATAACCAAAACCATTAGTTTCCTGGTGGGAGTAAAAACAGGTTTCGCTGAATCATTCTGCAAAGTGGTCTGTAAATACAATTTACAATACTCTCCATGGATTAACGTGAGCAAGTTATAGTAAAGCAATACCTGAGCTGCAATAGACCAGGAAGAATCATGTGTAAAATTGTCAAAATGAAGGCTAAACTGTTCTTAGCAGTAATGGCAGCTATCCGTATTCATTTTCATTTCAGTATTATCAAGTATTACTCATTTTAACAGATCACAAATTAAGTTCACCACCAAATCCAGGCTTTGTGGCCTGCACTTTTTCTCACTAGTGTTTACAAAGTGATACCGTCGATTGAAAGAAAACATTTTCCATCAGAAACAAGTCGGCAAAGTTTTGTCAAGAAAATATCAATAAAATTACAAACATATGGGATCAATGGCTTCAAAGATTTGGCACTTACTAGCGACCAAAGAATCCATATAGAGCAATATTTGCTAAAATACACTATACTTTGCTGAGGGCATTTTGAAAATGGACTAGGTTCATTTCAACAAAAGGGGGTTCAATACAATATAGCCTATTGCAGCAGAGACCATGGCAACCGGGCCCTTTAAATTGCAGAAGAAACCCTCAGGAAAACCTCTCCTGATTAAGTTGGAAGGTGAAAGGGGGTGGCACAGAATTCCTGGCTGCGAGTGGCAGGGCTACTCAGTAATCAATTAATTGTTGCCCATTATGTGTGAGTCTACTACAATATTGTTCGTGACTCAGAGATTATATGGAGGTTATAGATCCACAGATGGCTGCCCAGCAAACAATGCTTTCTTTGTCAGGGTGGGTTCCTCATAATTAGACAATCTGTGCCCAATTGAGGGACTTAGCGTTGGGATAGGAGTGACCACTAAAAATTGCCTCTTTGCTCTTACTTCTGATCCCTTTGCCACACCAATCCCACCATGACTAACCTTTGACTTAAGGTTCCTCTTTGATCCTGGGCCTCTGTTCGGTGCATTAACACTAGCTCCTGTTGGCACTGGCATCAATAATAAGTTATTTTGATTGGCTGTCAGCCCTCTGGTGACACATTTTCTGCAAGCGACCTCAGTTATGGGGAGGGCTTGACGGTGATTCCATCAGCACTCACACCCCACCACCACCATTCATGGAACTGACAGGTGTCTGACTAGAAGGCGAGACCTCAGTCAGGCAGTCAGCCCAGCTATGAAAAATTTTAATGGCAGTTTACACTGGATCCAAAAAGATTATGACTCAAATACAAATAAAAAATGATGGAAATATTCAGCAGATCTAGTAGCATCTGCAGAAAATGTTAATGTTTCAAGGTCAGTGACCCTTCATTTTAGTTCAAATTCCCAGCATCTGCAATACTTTGTTCTTAGATGATGCTTCCTTTTGTTGTCTACATTATATTGCTATTGATGATTCATTTGTTGACAGAATGCAAATAATTAAAACATGAGAATGTTTGGATCATAAGCCAAACTGAAGCTACCCTGATTACTATCTGAATTTTGTAGATCCAAACAGTTTATTTTTGTTGCCTGTGGACATTTGGGAAGGTATACTCGGAGACTAACAAAAAAAATCACAGCCATTCCACATTACTTAGATCCAATGAAGACAAGTCTCTGACTCAGTACACTGGAGCAGAGCAGTCAGGTTACAATACACCAGTATAATATTAAAACATGCACACCACACGGTGTTATAACTTTGACTATAAACTGGTCAGAAATTCCAGCTATATAAAAAAAATTTAAACCAGTTTTGTACAACAACAACTTGCATTTATACAGTGTCTTTAACATAATAACACATCCAAGGTGCTTTACAGGAACATTATAGAACATAATTTGACACTAAGTCACAGACAGAAATATTAAGTCAGGCGACCAAAAGCTTACCATAAGTTTTAAGGGTGGTTTTAAAGGAGAAGAGGGAGAAAAATGTATTTATACAAGTAGGAATTTCAGAGTTTAGAACCTAGGCAGTTGAAGGCACGAGCATCATAGATTAAAATTCGGAATGCTCAAGAGGCCTAAAATTATTTGAGTGTAGAGATCTTTGGGGGCTGTTGGGTTGAAGACGATTACTGAGATGAAGATGAGCAAAGTAATGGAGGGATTTGAAATAAGGACAGAATTTTAAAATAGAGATATTGCTTAACCAATAGGCAATGTAGATCAGCAAAAGACAGGTCAGCTGAGTGAACAGGGCTAAGTATGATTAAAGAAATACTTTAAACAGTAAACATCTAAACTGTTGGTACTGAAACCTTATTCACTCCTATTGTTTAAAAATGAAGGATCCAAAAAGACCTTAGAACAATTGGGCTTCAGTTCAATTGCATTTACAGGAGTGGAATCAAATTTTCAATAGGAAATCAATGCCCAATGTTAGAAAGATAAATGCAGAAAATGGTAACCATCATTCATATGGGGGAATTGATTCATCCTATGCACAATTAATTAGAAAAATACAATGGCATGTAATATGGTGCGTACATAAAGAACATACAGTGTATGCCACTTATGTAGAATACATTTGTAGTGGCAGGAAAATTGGACAGAAAGCCAAATGGTTTAAAATAATGTATTTTGTTCTATGAGTTGCATGTTGATTGGAGTTTATTAGTTATTGCATTGATTGTGACCAATTTTCAATCTAGTTTTGAGCTCATTTATTACAGCACAGGTACTCAAAGCTTTTAAGTTTGTCGGCCATGTAGCTACGTTGTACCATGGAGCCTACTGGCCTAGGAATTTATATGCATTTTGGCTATCGAGAATAATGGATTTTAGTGGCCTGATTCTGAACTTATTTAGCAATGAAAAAAAAAATTCAAATACAGCTTTTGCCAAAGCTCCACTGCCACAACATACAAATCAAATAATTCAGGAGCAAATATGACCAAATTGCTGGGAATAGAAGTCTGGACCACGAAAATATGTGGGCTATGCTCTTATATTTGATTATTTGTGTCTTAGATATTGGAAGGTCAATTCCCAGCTGGAACCAGTACATAAAAGCCCAATTTTACTGATAAGTTATGTCAGTTTTCAGGCACAAAAACGTGGTAAAGTCAGGTGTCAGACAAGTAGCGCGATCCGTGACCACTTCCGTGTCCATTCCCCCTTTACCAAGTGGCTAAAATGGCACCTGAAACAATCATTCTCTGGTGGGAGGGGTGAGGGAGGTGGGCCAGATGGATCCCTGGTGGGTGGATGGGGGGGCGGGGAGGGGAGAGTGGGTGGGATGAAGGCAGGTCAAATTATTCTTTGGTGGGGGGAGAAAGAGGGAGATGGGTCAGATCGTTCTCTGATGGAGGGCGGGGTATTAGGAACGGGAGCGTCTGCTGCCACTTTACAGATGATTGCTAGGCGGGGAAGATGGGCAGGGGGCTGCAATTGATCTGGGTAGCAGGGAGGTGGGTGGATAAGGGGGATATGTTGTGAGCATGGGGCAATGTCTGTGGGGGCCATCACTTGTGGGATGCTTTATCTGGCCTATGAGCATTTTTCATTTTCTTTTGCTGCACATGTGCAGTTAGAGGTTCCAATCGGAGGAGCAGCTTTTTGGGATGTGATAAGCTCCACCCACAGGCTTCTGCAGCATGATTCAGAATTGCTGCTTTTTTCAGGCAGAGTGCATATGGGGACGTCAGAGAACCAGTTTACAAGTCGGATTTGGATCACTCCCACATTCAGCACTTAGAATCAAAATGGTAAAATCAGGCCAAATGAGTGGAGAGCACTATACAGCCAAATTTACTATTGCAATTTCAAGGACACTATCATGATAACTGTTCCAATAACTAATAAATCCATGATGATGCAGAGAGAATATACTTGTAGTAAGGATCCTCTGTAATGGACACTGAAAACACAGGAAATAAAAAAAAGTCCATCAACAGTAAATGCAGATAATATTTTCGATGGAGGCTCTCCATTCTGATGAAAGGTCTCCAGCCAAGTTTATTAACTTTATTGTGGATGCCAACAAGCCAGTTGAACATTCACGTTTTCGGCTTTTATTTCAAATTTTGAACATTTATAATGATTTTTTATCCTTCTGCTCAAGTCGAATAATAATTCAGCTTTTCTTTCATTCTGACTCTTAAAACAAAGTTTAAATTAAAATAAACTGCCTAAATCACATATGAATTTGTTGCATCAGCATTGCCCTGTTCGCATTCAAGTTAGAACAAATTTTATAAATATTATTTTGATAAGGAACAAATCTCTGTCTTTTATTTTTATGCAAGAACACACTTTACAGCACTGTAGGAAAAAAAAACCCTGGTTAATTTTGTAAGATGAGGATTAAGGGAACATATTACTACATTCAGAATACTTCCAAGACAGCAGATTTTGTCCGCATTATTTTGCTCGTCTGTGATTTGTATTTCACTCCTACCCGTACACAGGCATTTATTTATTGCAACATACTTTAGGAACTTGTTCTGAGGAATTGTCAAGGTGTTGAGGTAGGGGAATTCTTCAAGCTATTCAGTGCAGCATGGATCCTAAAATGTAACCGAGATTCCATTGAATAGTCTTTGTAGTTATTCCTGCAATAGGATCAAAGAAAACAAAATATATTCAATAGAAAAGAATTTTAACAAAGTAATGAAGATTCAATCTTGATTTTAACTTATTTAGAATATGCACATGTTCTCATGGACATTCTTGGCTAAAAAAGCCAAATAATGTTGAATAAACTATTGTTAGTAATTAAGATTAGGCAATAATGATGGTTGAATAACCTTTGAATTAGGCTGAGGGTTTTGTATTCACAAGTAATAGTAATGCAAGATATATTCAACCAGCCATTTTGTTAACTTTTGTGTTAAAATCCCAGCAATACAACTAGATGAGAAAATTCTATTATTCTATTTACATTGTGGATCAGTCTTCTTGACATTTACCCAGTGTTTCAACAAGTTTCAACTCATTTATGCACATAAATAATGAGGAACGTTAGACCAATTCTAACAGATCTCTCGGACATCCTACCTCAATATGATGGAAAAATATTTCCCAGTCTTCCTTACTCTCCCCACCCTGGGATCCCTGCCACTTACAAGGTTAGATCCCATGATTTAGCCTTAGGTAGCTTCGTGCAGCACCTCTTTTGTCCACTGCAGTGCTGCACCTGGAGTGACTGGAAAGCTTTCGGCCAATCTGAAGAACAATCATACGGACTCGAACTCTGTTTCTCCTTCCACAGTTAAAACAATCATGATCCAGTTAGGAGAAGACCTTACCTTCTCATTCCACTGGGCGATGGATAGGGCGAGGCAGTAAGGCCAATCAGGAAATAATTAGGTTCACACCTGTTTTCTCACTTATTGCAATCTTACTGGGCCCAGATATCCAGTGAGATCAGCTGATCTGAATATTTAAATTTGATTTATTATTGTCACACACATAAAATATGACATGAAAAATATTGTTTCTTGTGCACTATATAGACAAAGCATACCATTCATAGTGAAGGAAAGGACATATGAACTTAAGAGCTAGGAGCAGGAGTAGGCCATTCAGCCCCTCAAGCATGCTCCACTATTCAATAAGATCATGGCTGATCTTTTTGTGGATTCAGCTTCACTTACTTGGCCACTCACTTTAATTCTTTTACTGTTCAAAAGTTTATCTATCCTTGTCTCAAAATCATTCACTGGGCAGGAAGTTCCACAGATTGACAATCCTTCGTGTGACAAAGTTCAACTCCTCCTAAATCTGCTTCTCCTTATTTTGAGGCTATGCCCCTTAGTTCTAGTTTCACCCACCAGTGGAATCAATTTCCCTGCTTCTACCTTATCTATTCCCTTCATAATCTTATATGTTTCTAGAAGATCTCCCCTCATTTTTCTGAATTCCCATGAGTATAGCCCCAGACTACTCTGTCTCTCTTCATAAGCCAACCCTCTCAACTCCAGAATCAACCTAGTGAATCTCATCTCCACCCCCTCCATTGCCAGTACGTCCTTTCTCAAGTAAGGACACCAAAGCTATACACAGTACTCCAGACGTGGCTTCACCAGCACCTTATACAGCTGCAACATAATCTCACTGTTTTTAAACTCTAGCAATGAAGGACAAAATTCTATTTGCCTTCTTAATTACCTGCTGCACCTGCAAACCAACTCCTTGAGATTTCTGCACAATGACACCCAGATCCCTCTGCACAGCAGCATATTGCAATTTTTTACTATATAAATAATAGTCCATTTTGCTGTTATTCAGCCAAAATGGATGACCTCACATTTATCAACACTGTACTCCATCTGCCAGACCCTTGCCCACTCATTTAGATTATCTATATCCTTTCACAGATTTTCAGTGTCCTTTGCACACTTTGTTCTTCGACCCATCTTAGTGTCATCTGCGAATTTTGACACACTACACTTGGTCCCCAACTCCAAATCATCTATGTAAATCATAAACAATTGCAGTCCCAACAGTGATTCCTGAGGCACACCATGAGTCACTGATCGCCAACCAGAAAAACACCCATTTAACCCACTCTTTGCTTTCTATTAGCTAACCAATCCTTTATCCATACTAATACATTACCCTTAACACTGGGCACCTTTATCTTACGTAGCAGTCTTTGGGACGGCATCTTGTCAAAAGCCTTCCGAAAATCCAGATGCACCATATCCATAGGCTCCCCATTGTGCACTGCACATATAATGTTCTCAAAGAATTCCACCAAATTAGTCAAGCATGTCCTGTCCTTCATGAACCCATGCTACATCTTACCAATGGGACAATTTATATCCAGATGACTCCTTGATGATAGATCTAAGCATTTTTCCTACTACAGAAGTTAAGCTAACCAGCCTATAGTTACCTACCTTTTGTCTACCTCCTTTTTTAAACAATGGCATCACATTTGCTGTTTTCCAATCTGTGGGAACTATCCCAGAGTTCAGCAAAGTTTGGTAAATTATCACTAGTGCATTTGGTATTTCTCCCACCATGCCTTTGAGTACCCTGGGATGCATTCCATCAGGATGAGGAGACGTGTCTACTTTTAGTCCCAATAACTTGCCCAACAATATCTCTTTCATGATAATGATAGTTTCTAGGTTCTCACCCATCAATAGCCTTCGTGTCATCAATTTTTGGCATGTTATTCGTGTCTTCCTCTGTGAGGACTGACACAAAATACCTTTTCAATGATTCAGCCATTTTCTCATTTCCAGTTATTACATCCCCCTTCTTGTCCTCTAAAGGACCAATGTTTACTTTTGCCACTCTTTTTCATTTCATATATTTGTAGAAACTTTTGCTATCTGTTTTTAAAATCTGCTCTCATAATCCATCTTACCTTTCTTTATAGCTATTTTCGTGGCTTTTTGCTGACTTTTAAAGATTTCCCAATCCTCTAGGTTCCCATTAATCTTTGCCACTTTGTAAGCGTTTTCTTTCAATTTGATACCTTCCTTTATTTCCTTAGATATCCACAGCTGATTATCTCTTTTCCTACAGTTCTTCCTTATCACTGGTACATACTTTTGCTGAGCAGTGTGAAAGATTGCTTGAAAGTCTTCTACTGTTCCTCAATTGTCCCACCATTAAGTTTTTGCTCCCAGTCTACCTTAGCCAACTCCTTCCTCATCTCTTTTGTAGTCTCCTTTGTTTAAGCACAAGACACTGGTATTGGATTTCATCTTCTCATGCTCCATCTGTATTTTAAATTCAATTGTATTGTGATCATTTCTTCAAAGAGGAAACCCCAACTACAAGATCATTAATTATTCCCAACTCATTACACAGGACCAGATCTAGGATAGTTTGTTCCCTTGCCAATTCCATTACACATTGTTCAAGGAAGCTATCATGGATACGTTCTATGAACTCCTCCTCAAGGCTGCCTTGACCGACCTGGTTTGACCAACTGATATGTAGATTAAAATCCCCCATGATAACTGCTGTACCATTTTTCTATACATCAGTTATTTCTTTGTTTATTTCTCACCCGTCATGATGTCATTATGTGGTGGCCTACAGACTACGCCTATCAGTGACTTTTTCTCCTTGCTATTTCTAATTTCCACCTAAATGGATTGAACCATTTTTCCATAGAAAGTATATCATCTCTCACTACTGCCCTGATATCATCCTTAAATACCAGAGCTAAATTATTTCCCTTACTTTCCTATTGGTCCCTCTGAATAGTTTGATACCCCTGGATATTCAACTCCCAGTCGTGACCACCCTGAAACCGTGTCTGTGTAATTGCCACCAAATCATACTCAATCGCAATGACTTGTGCTGTCAACTCATTTACCTTGTTTCAAATGCTACGAGCATTCAGATAAAGTGCCCATATGCTAATTTTTGTACCTTCTTTTAGAATTCTAACACTTTCATTAATAACGTCTCCTGAGTTCTCCTTACTATTAAATTCTTTTCTGATTTTTGATGTAGTTGGAACCTTCTCCCCACATTTTGTCCTTGCTCCCTTTTTCTTGGGCTCCTTACATAGGTTCCCATCCCTCTGGTATATTAGTTTAAACTCTCCCCAGCTGTTCTAGCAAACATTCCCCCTAAGACATCGGTCCCAGTCCCGCCCCGATGTAACCTGTCCAATTTGTACAGATCCCAGCTGCCCCAGAACCGATCGCAATCTAAAACCCTCCCCCGACACCATGTCTTCATGATGTAGAGATGCCGGCGTTGGACTGGGGTAAACTCAGTAAAGTCTGGCAACACCAATTTTAAATCCAACCGATTTATTTGATAGTAAATCTGCGAGCTTTCGGCCTTTGTGGCCTTCATCAGGTGAATGAGGTGTTCTGGTCTCCAAAAGCACATATATCAGCACAGACAGTTTACAGATTGCTGAATAGAATGCGAATCCTTACACCTAACCTGCTATTCAAGTCTTAAAGTGGCTAACAGCAGAGGTTAGCCTGCTGTCTGGAGACAATACACATCCCTCTACCCTCTGCTGTTAGCCAATTTAAGACTTGAATGGCAGGTTAGGTGTAAGGATTCGCATTCTAATCAGCAATCTGTAAACTGTCTGTGCTGATATGTGTGCTTTTGGAGACCAGAACACCTCATTCGCCTGACGAAGGCCACAAAGGCCAAAAGCTCGCAGATTTACTATCAAATAAATCAGTTGGATTTAAAATTGGTGTTGCTAGACTTTACTGACCATGTCTTCAGCCACTATCAGAAACGAGGCAGTACAGAATGTAGTGTTACAGTCATAACTACGGTGTAGAGAAAGATCAACTTAATGCAAGATATAGAACATAGAACATAAAACATAGAACATTACAGCGCAGAACAGGCCCTTCGGCCTTCAATGTTGTGCCGACCAATTAAGAAAAAGCAATGACCCTCTAACCTAAACCATTCCCTTTTCATCCATAAGCTTATCTACTAACCTCTTAAACGCCACCAAACTTGGCACATCTACAACTGCAGCAGGAAGGGCATTCCATACCCTTACCACCCTCTGGGTAAAGAACCTACCTCTGACATCCGTCCTATAACTACCACCCCTTAATTTAGAGCTATGTCCCCTCGTGCTAGCTTTCTCCATCCTAGGAAAAAGGCTATCACTGTCCACCCTATCTAAACCTCTAATCATCTTATATGTTTCAATAAGGTCACCTCTTAGCCGCCTTCTTTCTAATGAAAACAACCTTAAATCCCTCAGCCTCTCCTCATAAGACCTGCCCTCCATACCAGGCAACATCCTGGTAAACCTCCTCTGTACCCTCTCCAATGCCTCCACATCTTTCTTATAATGTGGGCATTTCTTATAATGTGAACTGTACACAATACTCCAAGTGCGGCCGCACTAGAGTTTTGTACAGTTGCAATATGACATTGTGGCTCCGAAATTCAATCCCCCTACCAATAAAAGCTAAGACTCCGTATGCCTTCTTAACAACCTTATCGGCTTGATTGCCAACTATGCACGTATACACCAAGATCCCTCTGTTCTTCAACACTATTAAGAGTCCTACCATTAGCCCTATACTCTACACATCTGTTATTCCTGCCAAAGTGAATTACCTCACACTTTTCTGCATTAAACTCCATTTGCCACCTCTCGGCCCAGCTCTGCAACTTGTCCAAATCTCTCTGCAAACTATAACACCCCTCTTCACTATCTACCACTCCTCCAACTTTGGTGTCATCCGCAAATTTACTAATCCATCCCTTAATACCCTCATCCAGATCATTTATAAAAATTACAAACAGCAGGGGCCCCAAAACAGATCCCTGAGGTACACCACTTGTAACCGAACTCCACGATGAATATCTCCCATCAACCACCACCCTCTGTCTTCTATCTGCTAGCCAATTTCTAATCCAATTAGCTAAATCACCCTCTATCCCATACATCTGCATTTTCTGCAGAAGCCTTCCATGGGCCACCTTATCAAACGCCTTACTAAAGTCCGTATATACCACATCAACTGCCTTACCCCCATCCACCTCTTTGGTCACTTTTTCAAAAAACTCAGTAAGGTTAGTAAGTCACGACCTACCCTTCACAAAACCATGCTGACTATCCCCAATCAATTCATTTCTCTCTAAATAACTATAAATCCTATCCCTAATAATTCTTTCCAATACTTTGCCCACAACAGAAGTAAGACTCACCAGCCTATAATTCCCAGGGAAGTCTCTATTCCCCTTCTTGAACAATGGGACCACATTCGCTATCCTCCAGTCTTCTGGCACTATATCTGTAACCAACGACAACCTGAAGATCAGAGCCAGAGGCTCTGCAATCTCCTCTCTTGCCTCCCAGAGAATCCTAGGGTAAATCCCGTCCGGCCCAGGGGACTTATCTAACTTCAAACCCTCAAGAATATCTAGCACATCCTCCTTATCTACTTCAATACTTTCCAGTTTGCAACCCTGTATCCCAGTGTTCTCCACAACTACATTTACATCTCCCTGCGTGAATACCGAAGAGAAATATTTGTTCAGTGCCTCTCTCAGGTAGGTCAATTCAAAAGTCTGATGGCAGCAGGGAAGAAGCTGTTCTTGACTTGGTTGATACATGACCTCAGACTTCTGTATCTTTTTCCCGTTGGAAGGAGTTGGAAGAGAGAATATCCAGATGCATGGGGGCCTTAATTCTGCTGGCTGCTTTGCCGAGGCAATGGCAAGTGTAGACCAAGTTAATGATGGGAGGCTAGTTTGCGTGATGGATTGGGCTACATTCAAGACCCTTTGTAATTTCTTGCGGTCTTGGGCAGAGCAGGAGCCATATAAAGCTGTGATACAACCAGAAAAAATGCTTTCTATAGTGCACTTGTAAAAGTTGCTGAGAGTCATAGTTGACATGCCAAATTTCCTTAGTTTTCTGAGAAAGTAGAGGCATTGGTGGGCTTTCTTAACTACAGTATGAGCATGGAGAGACCAGACAGGTTGTTGGTGATCTGGCCATCTAAAAACTTGAAGCTCTCGACCATTTCTATTTTGTTCCCATTGATGTAGACAGGGGCATGTTCTCCATTATGCTCCCTGAATTCGATGACAATCTCCTTCGTTTTGTTGACATTAAAGGAGAGATTATTGTTACTGCACCAGTTCACCAGATTCTCTATCTCATTTCCATACTCTGTTTCATTGCTATTTGAGATCCAACCCAAACTTGAAAATAGAGTTGGAGGGAAATTTGGCCTCACAGTCATACATAGAAAAGGGGTAGAGTGGGAGGCTGAGGAGTCAGCCTTATTGGGCACTGGTTTAAATCTATTTAAATAGAGATTTACATATTACAAATGAGCCGGGATGCAATCATTCTGGCTCATTGCCTTCTCTCGTTTGTGGAGAGAGAAACAAAGCTAATGTCTCAAGCCTATATGATTCTTGTTCAGATTGGCTAGTCACTCCAAGCACATGAAAGTTGCCTCCAGCTAAGTCTTAGAACCTGGAGGACAAGTAAGTGGCAGGAGCCCAGAGTGGGGAGGTAGGGAATGCTAGTGTGGGGAGGTCGAGGGGAGGTTATTGCTTTTCCATCATATTAAGTTTGAATTTCCCTTCCTGTGCAACTTGCTGAGCAAACTGGCCAATACTTGGTCAACATGGCCCATATCCTGAAATGGACCAGGCTTACCACTGGCAGAAACATGCAAGTATTCCACTTATACTTGTTTGTTCCATGTCTGAAATTAAATGAATCTCAGTGTCTCAACATATTACTCTCCCCATGATTGGATGAAACTTGTATCTGGAGATTAAACTGTGTCCAAACAATGAAGGAAGATTAAATCTATGATAACTGCTTCTCCTACTTCCCCTTTTTCTTGGTATGTTTACTACAACCTCTTCCTCCTGACCTTCTGTCGTCTCTCTGAATTCTGATTGTTCTCATTGAGTGATTTTTATGGTTTCTTGTGTGAGAGTGCCATGCCAATCTTCTATGTTCCTTTGCATGAAGTGCAATGTACCCTTCTCAGGCACAAATTCTTTCTTCACCTTTGGAGACATGAGTCTATAGGGGCAAAGAAATTGCCTGCAAGTCCACTGCCCCACCCTCTGACATCCATGGTTTACACAGATTATGGACAGTGATGACAAGTTTAAAGTTATCTTGGCTATCCAAAGAAATGCAAATTATTCAGGCATGCTCTCACCACATCTACTCAGCACATTTTAGGTTCCATATTCTTAGGCTACCAAGATCTGTTTTGAATGGAGGTAGCTGATTATCTAAATAACTAACTACCTCCCCGTATGTACAATCATACTCCACCTCCATTCCAATATCAGTGAAAAAGGGAAGTGCCATGTTAAGGAGTAGGATTTATGACTTCTGGACTCATCTGCTATTTTCACCATGGCAAGGTTGAAACTATATTGACCTAATGTCACACTGAGATTTCAGTCTGAATTTGTTGAGAGGTTTATTCACAAGGTAGATAAGAGAAAGTAGTGGAAATGAAAAATAATCAATTAATTATTGCTAATACAGCTGTAAATTTAACATTTTATTATGGTACTTACTTTGCTGTTTCAAAGTACATCCTGGCTTTATTGTTGTGTCCTTGCTGTTTGTATAACAATCCCATTTCATAAAAAGTAAATGGCACCAAATAATGGTCATACCTTATCCTCTTCTCACTATATAAAATAAAACAGAAAGTTCAAATATTTATAAATACTCACAATCCTGACCACATGATGACCTAGAATGTCAACTATATCCTGCCTGTGGTTTCAATTGTTGCTATCAAGCATATATGTAAAGATGAAAACCAGAGATCAAAAATTTGTAATCCGTAGAAATGGCATAAATCTGTAGATTCATACTGCTGATCATTTATTTACTTTTACAGTTTTTGGCTGCTCTCAGTCTGGAATACTACTTTCTCTAATGCTGGACATCAACATGTTGTGGAGATGCTGGCGTTAGACTGAGTAAACACAGTAAGAAGTCTCAACACCAGGTTAAAGTCCAAAAGTAGCAAAAGCCACGAGTTTTCGGAGTGCTGCTCCTTAGTCAGGTAAGTGGGAGTTCTGTTCACAAACAGGGCATATAAAGACACAAACTCAATTTACAAAATAGTAGTTGGAATGCAAGTCTAAATTGAGTTTGCGTCTTTATATGCCCTGTTTGTGAATAGAACTCCCACATACCTGACAAAAGAGCAGCGTTCTGAAAGCTACTGGCTTTTGCTACCAAATAAACTGGACTTTAACTTCGTGTTGAGAGACTTCTTACTGCATCAACATGTTCCATGGAAAAAATAATAAAATTTCCATTTGGGGATCAACCAATTTTGGTTTCAAATACTGGTCAAGACTGTACTCAGCATAATAATCCTTGGATTTGGCTGTGACAACACAGGGCATAAAGTTGGAGCTGGGGATCTCAATAAGAAACTGCCATGCAGCCCAGAGTAACCATGAAACCAGTGCCAGTTTTTGTATAATTATACTCCTGCGAAGTATCTTGAGCCATTTTTCTTTGTTAAAGACACTACTTTAGTGCAATCTGTTGTTAAAGAGATACACAGGTTAATAAACATCATGCAGATTTAGATCTAGCTGCCATTGTGTTAATCAATACATTTAGTGATTTCACCCACTCTGAATAAATCCTCAACTGGCAGGTCTTATTTCTTCACTTAATTAAAATTGCTGTGCTTGTTTATTTAAGTTTATTTGACTGCATTTTCTTTATGCTTATTAAATCAGCAAACTCTCCAAACACTCACTAAGTGGCACAATGGTTAGCAATGCTGTCTCACAGTGCCAGAAACCCAGGTTTGATCCCAGATTAGGTCATTATCTGTGCATTCTCCCTGAGTTGCATGGGTTTCCTTCAGATGCTCCAATTTCCTCCCACAGTTCAAAGTACATGCTGATTAGGTGCATTGGCCATGCTAAATTCTCCCTCTGTATCTGAACAGGTGCCAAAGTGTGATGACTAGGGGTTTTTCACAGTAACTTCATTGCAGTGTTAGTGTGAGCCTACTTGTGACGCTAATAAATAAACTTTAAAAAAACTATATACTGGTATGCAACTTGCACTTGAACAAATGGAATTTTAAACCAGTAAAAGAGAGTGTGTTAGCAAGCGTCCTTACCTTTGAATCACGTGATTGAAGCAGAGTTCAGCTTGTAAGCAACGGCCCAAATGTTTTAGGCATAGCCCTTTTAAAAGCTGTATAAGACTTTCATCGTCTGCTTGGTACTCAACAGGCTCTTTTAGAGACAAGAAACAACAAGTGAAGTCTTACAGTCAATAAAGTTTGACAACTTTGTACATTATTTTGTACCTATTGTTTCAGTAGAAGTGTTAGCTGTAATGTCTATATTTTATTATGCTTTTTCTTACTATATTCCACCCCCCTCCAAATTTATGTGTCTTTAATATTTTATATGCATATCCTATATTTATTTGGATACTTCCTTTAATTGAATAAGATTCCAAATTATCAGGAAGCATCAGTTGTAAACCCAGACAGTGGACAACATCAGGCAATTCAATTGAGCAGGATAGGAGAAGAGGTCACAGGCAAGTGTAGATAATATACATCATCACCTAATTGCACTCCATTGCGAAGGGTCAAATAAATAGTAATCAGATTTGGACACAGTAGCTGAACTTTTCGATCCAAGGCAAAAATACCTTTTCTATAGCTATCATACCTAAGAATACCTGACAAAACAACAGAGGCTTAAAGAACCACCTTCTAAAATTTACTTTGGAATTTATTTATATTATCTGATTTATTTTCCATTTTGAGCCTCTAATTATTCCCCATTTTTAGCTTGCCACAGAGAGAATTTATCAAATAGAAGTTCTAGCAGATCTGTCACAACATTTCTCACAGGTCATTTAACTGAGCCAGGCAGGGGAGGTAAGCATTTAAGGCAAACTTGCCATCCCCCTAGTTTTCTTTTTAAAGTGTGTAACAATACAATGTACTTACTGGGGTTTTTTTGTAATTCTATTTCTGCCTTTTCTATTGTAACCAACATGTTCTCAGTCAGGTCTGCTCGTTTGCCCAATATTACAAATCCATTCCAGACATACATCATTTCCTGTCAAGAGGAATAAATAAATGTATTTACCAAATTAATGACAATCAATCCTGTCTAAATAGCAGAATGAAATTACATAACATCAATCTGATTCTCAACTTACAAAGGCCCACAGCACCTCCCAAACTTGCAATTCCCACCATTTGAAAGAAAAAAAACACAGGAGCTCAAATTGCCTCCAAGTTCCTCAATAAATCAAATACTATTCCAATTGCTCTTTTATTGTCACTTAGCCAAAATTTTGTAATTTCAAAACTAATAGCACTGGGACTACCTTCACCATGTGGTCTGCAATGGTCCAAAAAAAAACTAAGAATGGGGAATTCCATTCCACCATCCCATTCCACCAACAATGCCCACATTCCAAAAAAAATAAAAAAAACCTAATTGTTTGAAGGTTGTTTTTACTTTTTTTCCCAAATAACATACTAAACTCAAACTAAGTTATTTTCTTATACTATTAATATAAACATTGAACAGGCAAGTGCATAAATAAATTCTATCTATTCACAGAAAATCATAGCATCCCTACTGTGCAGAAGGAGACCTTTCAGCCTGCACCAACAACAATCCCATGTTACGGCTCTATCTCCGTAACCCCACATATTTACCCCACTAACTTACGCATTCCAGGACACAACGGGAACATTATCATTGCCAGTCAATCTAACCCGCACATCTTTGGATTATGGGAGGAAACCAGAGAAAACCTATGCAGCTAAAGGAAGAACGTGCAAACTCCACATAGACTGTGATCCAAGCCTGGAATTGAACCCAGATCCGTGGAGCTGTGAGGCAGCAGTGCTAAGCACAGTGCTACGATGCCACACATACTTCATTTAACCCAGGTAATATGAGCTTTTTTGTATGAAATGGCATTTGAAGGAGTGTGATGGCAACTCTTAAAAATGTGACTGAATTTATTTGTATAGGTCCATATCACAAGTTCTATAGTTTCTCAATCCAGTTATTTGTTTGCCAAGATTGTCCGAAACAAATTTCCATGGTGGGGGATACTAAAGTTAAACAGGTGTAGCCTGGATAGAAAATACAACAGGACCCAGTGTCAGACTTTTCTCTATCAGGACTTCTATACTTTTTGGCTGCACAATCCACCAGCCAACACGTTAGACAGACGTGTAATGATACCTTGCAAATAAGGAGTATTTCTCACCATTCACACACTAGAAACAATTGGCATGTGGGACATCCTGGCATCCAATGTTGGTAGAAGCACTGAGGTGACGGAAAAATTTAAACTTTAAAATGCTAACTTCTGTTTTGCAATCAAATATAGAACTGGAGATGTGCACTCTTTGCACCGTAAAAGGTATGGCCATCCATCCAAAACATGGAATCACTACTGGCCCAGAAGGTGTGTTGAGGTGAGGTAGTCAGATTAATGCTTTCTTTGCCATGAATTCATTGTAATTGTAGAGGGAGGAAGCTTTTTCCTTCACCTGCTTTTGAGGTTTCCCACTTATTATATTAAATCTACCAAATGATTGTATTAAGTAAATGAAGACTGTCTCTTATATACATGGATATGTATTCTGGAAATATGGCCAGAATCAGGAGGGTGATCAACATTAAGTTTTAGCTTGGCTGGTGCAAAATTCAGTATTAGATATTCAGCCTTGTTAATGGAGTAATATTCCATTTACCATAAAATTAATGGCCATGATTCTCCAAGCCTACTACATTGGGCTAGGAAACATCAGCCTGTAGCCAATGTCCATGGGTCTCTCAGGTCCTTTTTCCCAACATAATCAGTCCCACAACGAGACTGATTACCAAATGGAAATTGCTATTTCCATATAATTAGTGAGACTAGGTCAGTAGTCTCCAGGCCCGCTAGAAAGTCCCCCTGGGCCGGAAGAGATTCCCAACAGCACGGTTTACAACTGCTCCTATCAACAAGGACTGTGTGTGCTCACCCAGGTCTTTCAGGCACCCTCCAGGAGGTTGGGGACAGAAGGATTCCCCTTGGGCAGTGTTAGCATGGTAGTGCCAGCCTGGCACCACCCCAATGGATACCAGGCTGTGCCAGAAGGAACGGGGCCTACTGGATGGAGGGGGGAGGGTGCTGGCCAAGGTGCTGTCAGGGGGAGTATCATAAAGACCGGCAATTGGGAGGCTGGCGATGGTGGTCCAGTGCGCGTGCGCAGTTATCTACACTGATAGATCAGCGCATTCACAGTGGCCTGCTCAGCACTTCATGGCTGGTCTCTCCAGCAGGGTCAGCCCATCTCCTCCACTTACTGGTGTGAATCTCTCTAAGATACTCTGTAATGCACAGAGTGGCCAGAGATTTGTAAAACTAAGTACACCCAAAAAATAGGAGGGAAATTCTCTTTTACAACAATAAGCTCAGCACAGTATTTGAGCTTCTACAAGAAGCTTCTTAATGAGTTGCTGATTTTGAATTATAAGTCAAATGTATCAATTTTAATAAAAACAGCATTTGTTAAATCTATCTCCACAAAATACAGCAACTTACGTAATAGATATTCCTTTTGACCCAAGTTTGATTAGACCCTAACCTTTGACTTATTAACCTTTATACATAAACAAGCTCCACTGCATATCAATCTGCTCTTTCCCAGAGAAATATATTAAGCTTAATTACACTGCAATAAGTTATCTTCAGGCCCCAAGACAAATGATCACAGACTAAATATTGGGAAATTCCTCATCCAGCATGGAATTTTGTTGGCTCAGATTGAAAGTGCAGAGTTGGCTCCATTGAAAGGGACGTATGACTAAACCCTTGTTACTAAAGCTCTGCGTTTTCATCCATTATGCAACAATACTTCTGCTTCTGATTCATCACTATTGAGACACTACTTCTCCAAATCTATGTCTTTAAGAGTTTATAACATCTGAAAAATGTGTGTCAAAACAAAAAAATCCTTACCAGTAAAGGCACGACCAATTTGACAGGCTTTGGAGACATGTACCGCCTGGCTTTTCGCACTGCAAACTTCTCTGTGGGTATAGATTTCCCTGCAATCCGTTGCTTCAGACCTTCAACTTGTCTGCAATTCAAATAAGAGTTGTATAATAGCAGAATCAATATTAAGAGATAGGATTACATTAGTTGAAATTCAGAAGAGTGAGAGGGGATCTCATAAAAACTTGTAAAATTCTAACAGGATTAGACAGGGTCAATTCAGAAAGAATTTTTGCGATGGTAGGGGAATCTAGACACCAGGGGTCATAGTTTGAGAATAAAGGTAAACTTTTAGAACAGAGGTGAGGAGAAATCTTTTCACCCAGAATGGTGAATGTGTGGAATTCACTACCACAGAAAGTAGTTGAGGTCAAAACATTGCGTGATTTCAAGAAGAAATGAGGTATAGTTCTTGGGTTAAAGGAATCAAGAGAAAAGGGGGCAGGAAGGTGGGATCAGGATACTGAACTTGATAATCAGCCATGTTCAAAATGAATAGTTGAGCAGGCTCAAAGTGCTGAACAGCCTACTCCTGCTTCTAATTTCTATGTTTTTATATTACAATTCTTCATAAAAGGAAACGTTTGATCAATATTCTGTCATTGTATTAAGAAAACAAAACCAATTTGAAGTTATCTTGGGCCTTTAGTGTGTTAAATCCTCCAAAATGCTTTACAGTGCTTTCTACAGTATAACTGGGAGATAGGAGGAGATACAGGAGAACAGAGATCAGACTGAGTCTGACTTTCACAGGTTATTGGCAATATCAGCTGAAGAGTGTTTTCTAATTGGATAGATTTTTCAAAGAGCCAGCAAAAGCATGATGGGCTAAGTGGCCTTGTTCTGTTCTGGAAGATTCTATGGAATAGAATCTTGCTTTTTCTTAATTGGTCGGCACAACATCGAGGGCCGAAGGGCCTGTTCTGCACTGTAATGTTCTATGTTCTAGAATGCAGGATAGGTTCAGTGCTGCAAATAGAAACTGCAAGGAATAAGGGGGAAGTGGGAGGCTAGATTCAGTACTTTTTTTCTGGTATATCATCATACCCACATTGTTCTTTCCCTTTATGGAAAGGGTTCCCAAGCCAATTATAAGCCCATTAAATCATATGATGAAAGTGCCTTCTGTGCAAACAGGTCTTTGTATTGGACTTGAACCTCGAACTTCAAGGTAGGGGCACTACCACTGTTCCCCAAGACTTCCATCCTATTCAATGCCATTTATGGCACTTGAAAGAAAAAGGAGCAGATCATGGAACAAAGAACAAAATATGTTCGATATGTTAAGAATAGAAGATTGGTTAGGGCAAGATTAGGGCCAGTCATAGACAGCAGTGGGAAGTTGTGCGTGGAGCCTGAAGAGATTGGTGAGGCACTGAATAAATATTTCTCTTCGGTATTCACGCAGAGTGCTGGAAATGTAGCTGTGGAGAGAACTGAGGTACAGGGTTGCAAATTGGGGAGTATTGTAGTAGATAGGGAGGATGTGTTAGAAATTCTCGAGGGTTTGAAGTTGGATAAGTCCCCTGGGCCGGACGGGATTTACCTAGGATTCTCTGGGAGGCAAGAGAGGAGATTGCAGAGCCTCTGGCTCTGATCTTCAGGTCCTCGTTGGTTACGGGTGTGGTTCCGGAGGACTGGAGGATGGCGAATGTGGTCCCATTGTTTAAGAAGGGGAAGAGCGACCTTCCTGGGAATTATAGGCCAGTGAGTCTTACTTCTGTGGTGGGCAAGGTATTGGAGAGAATTATTAGGGATAGGATTTATAGTTATTTAGAGAGAAAGGAATTGATTGGGGATAGTCAGCATGGTTTCGTGAAGGGTAGGTCATGCCTTACTAACCTCATTGAGTTTTTGAGAAAGTGACCAGAGAGGTGGATGGGGGTAAGGCGGTTGATGTAGTATATATGGACTTTAGTAAGGCGTTTGATAAGGTGGCCCATGGAAGACTTCTACAGAAAATGCAGATGTGTGGAATAGAGGGTGATTTAGCTAATTGGATTAGGAATTGGCTGGCAGATAGAAGAAAGAGGGTGGTGGTTGATGGGAGATATTCATCGTGGAGTTCGGTGACGAGTGGTGTGCCTCAGGGGTCTGTTTGGGGGCCCCTGCTGTTTGTAATTTTTATAAATGATCTGGATGAGGGTATTGAGGGATGGATCAGTAAATTTGCAGATGATACTAAAGTTGGTGGGGTGGTAGATAGTGAAGAGGGGGGTTTTAGTTTACAGAGTGACTTGGACAAGTTGCAGAGCTGGGCCGAGAGGTGGCAAATGGAGTTTAATGTGGAAAAGTGTGAGGTAATGCACTTTGGCAGGAACAATAAATGTGTAGAGTATAGAGCTAATGGTAGGGCTCTTAATAGTGTTGAGGAACAGAAGGATCTTGGTGGATGTGTCAATAGATCCCTGAAAGTAGGCAGTCAAGTGGATAAAGTTGTTAAAAAGGCATATGGAGTCTTAGCTTTTATTGGTAGGGGGATTGAATTTAGGAGCCGCAGCATCATGTTGCAGATGTACAAACCTCTAGTGCGGCCGCACTTGGAGTATTGTGTGCAGTTCTGGTCGCCACATTATAAGAAAGATGTGGAGGCATTGAAGAGGGTACAGAGGAGGTTTACTAGGATGTTGCCTGGTATGGAGGGCAGGTCCTATGAAGAGAGGTTGAAGGATTTGAGGTTGTTTCGTTAGAAAGGAGGCGGCTAAGAGGGGATCTTATTGAAGCATATAAGATGATTAGAGGTTTAGATAGGGTGGACAGTGATAGCCTTTTTCCTAGGATGGAGAAAGCTAGCACGAGGGGACACAGCTTTAAATTAAGGGGTGATAGTTATAGGACGGATATCAGAGGGAGGTTCTTTACGCAAAGGGTGGTTCGGGAGTGGAATGCCCTGCCTGCAGCAGTTGTAGATGCGCCAAGTTTGGTGGCGTTTAAGAGGTTAGTTGATCAGTATATGGAAGAGAAGGGAATGGTTTAGTTTGGAGGGGCATTGCTTTTTATTTTGGTCGGCACAACATCGAAGGCCGAAGGGCCTGTTCTGTGCTGTATTGTTCTATGTTCTATGTTCTATGTAAAACAGCATGGGAAACAGGCCCTTCAGCCCAACGAGCCTGCGCCGCCACCCCAATGTTCCCACCTCTACCCGCGATCCCTGTCCATGTTTATAGATCTATGGATTAAAAACTAAATTTGAGACAATTTAGGGAGAATTTGTTTTGCCAATTAGCCTAAGAGCACATCTTTGGGATGTGGGAGGAAACCGGAGCGCCCGGAAAAAACCCACGCAAGCATGGGGAGAATGCGCAAACTCCCACAGACACAGGCCCAAATCCATGTATCTGCACAGCACAGCGATAGTCACTGAGCTGTCGTGTTGCCCATCAAATGGTCCAGGTCAAGCGTACGCTAATGACGTGAAGCACTAGGATACTCTCAAAAAAGATCCAAGAGCAGTCCTCTGACGACCCATTGTTTGTATGTCCCTTGTTAGACAACAAGGTGGACCAAAGCACCTGTAGGATAAAAACAAGTACATCAATATCATCAACTATTTACACACTTCCCAGGGACTCCCAAGGCTCATGATCCCTATTTTAAATCAGTTTTCTATACCCCTCCATTCCCATTCTGTTCATGTGCCCATCTAAGTATTTATTAAATAACTCCAGAGTACCTGCCTCCACCACTTTACTTGGCAGCGCATTCCATACCCCCACCCCCCTCTGTGTGAAAAAACTCCCTCTAGCATCCAAATTATACCTTACCCCCCTCACCCTAAGCCCGTGACCCCTCGTGCTATTTGAGTCCATCCTAGGAAAAAGCTTAACCCTATTTATCTATCCCCTTCATAATCTGGAGTCTAAATACAATGCTGTGTACAGTTTCTGCAACAACTGGGGCAGCACGGCGGCACAGTGGTTAGCACTGCTACGTCACATCCCCAGAGACCCGGTTTGATTCCTGGCTAGGATCACTGTCTGTGGGGAGTTTGCACATTCTTCCTATTTCTGCGTGAGTTTCTCCGGACCTTCTAGCTTCCTCCCACAGTTGAAAGATGTGTGGGTTAGGTGGATTGGCCATCCTAAATTGCCTCTTAGTGTCAGGGGGATTAGCTAGGGTAAGGCTTGCCTACAGAAGGCAGAGAGCGGTTGTGGATGGGTTTTTTTCTGCAAGGAGGTCAGTCACCAGTGGAGTGCTCCAGGGATCTATTCTTGGACCCTTGCTGTTTGTCATTTTCATAAATGATCTAGATGAGGAAGTGAAGGGATGGGTTGATAAGTTTGCTGATGACAACTAGAAAGGTTAGGGGGAGGGAATAGTGATGTGGAGACTGGGAGCAAGGAAGTTAGCTCCCAGGTAGGGAAGGACTCTAGGTAGGGTGAGAGGCAGGTTAGATGAGTGGGGGAGAAGGGAAATGTCCAGTCTGAGGGACTGAGCTGTGTCTATTTTAATGCCAGGAGTGTAGTAAATAAGGTGGATGAACTTAGGGCGTGGATTGCTGCTTGGGATTGTGATGTGGTGGCCATTACAGAGACTTGGATGTCTCAGGGACAGGACTGGGTACTACAGGTCCCGGGATTCAGATCCTTCAGGAAGGACAGGGAGGGAGGCAAAAGAGGTGGTGGAGTGGCACTGTTGATCAGGGACAGTGTCATGGCTGCAGAGAAGGTGGATACCGAGGATGGAATGTCTACGGAGTCTCTGTGGGTGGAAGTTAGGAATAGCAAAGGGTCGGTGACGTTGCTGGGTGTATTCTATAGGCCGCCCAATAGTGACAGGGAAGTTGAGGTGCAGATAGGGAACCAGATACTGGAGAGATGTAGAAATAACAGAGTTGTTGTGATGGGAGACTTCAATTTCCCAAACATCGACTGGAATATCCCAAGGATAAGGGGTTTGGATGGGGAGGAGTTTGTTAGGTGTGTTCAGGAGGGTTTCCTGACACAGCACGTGGGCAAGCCTACAAGAGGAGAGGCTGTACTGGACCTGGTACTAGCTAATGAACCAGGACAGGTGATGGATCTCTCGGTAGGAGAGCATCTTGGGGATGGAGACCATAATTCTGTCTCCTTCACCCTTGCATTGGAAAAGGATAGGATCAGGCAGGCTAGGAAGGTGTTTGTCTGGAATAAGGGGAAATATGAAGACATCAGGCAGATGTTGGGGCGAATAAACTGGAAGGAGGTGTTCTTGGGGAAAAGCACAGAAGGAAGGTGGAAGATATTCAAGGAATGCTTGTCTGGAGCTCTGCACGACAACGTTCCGCTGAGACAAGGAGGTTTTGGTAGGACACGAGAACCGTGGTGCACGAAGGCTGTGGTAAACATAGTCAGGAAGAAAAGAAAGGTGTATAAAAGGTTCAAAGAGCTAGAAGATGTTGGGGATCTAGAGAAGTATAAGGCTTATAGAAGAGAGCTTAAAAAGGAAATTAGGAGAGCCAGAAGGGGTCATGAGAAGGCCTTGGCTGGTAGGATTAAGGATAATCCCAAGGCCTTCTACAAATATGTGAAAAGTAAAAGGATGAGAAGAGAAGGGATAGGACCTATAAAAGGTGAAGGGGGAAAAGTGTGTATGGAACCGGAAAAAATGGCAGAGGTGCTTAATGAGTACTTTGCCTCAGTATTCATGGTGGAAAGTGATCTGGGAGGATGCACTACAAGTTTGCGGCAGACTGAAAAGATTGAGTATGTAGATATTAAGGAAGCGGATGTGTTAGACCTTTTAAATGCTATCAAGATAGACAAGTCTCCGGGACCAGATGGGATGTACCCCAGGTTATTGTGGGAGGTGAGGGATGTCATTGCAGAGCCCCTGGCGATGATCTTTGCGTCGTCGCTGGAGACGGGAGAGGTTCCGGAGGATTGGAGGATTGCGGATGTGGTCCCTATTTTCAAGAAAGGGAACAGGGATAGTCCTGGAAATTACCGACCAGTGATCCTGACCTCAGTGGTTGGTAAGCTGATGGAGAGGCTTCTGAGGGACAAGATTTATGAGCATTTGGAGAAGTTTAGGTTGATTAGAAATAGTCAGCATGGTTTTGTAAAAGACAGGTCATGCCTTACAAGCTTAATTGAGTTCTTCGAAAATGTGACTGAACACATTGACGAAGGAAGAGCAGTGGACGTGGTGTACATGGACTTCAGCAAGGCATTTGACAAGGTCCCACATGCAAGACTTCTTGAGAATGTGAGAGGCCATGGGATCCAAGGAGCTTTGGCCTTGTGGATCCAGAACTGGCTTGCCTGCAGAAGGCAGAGGGTGGTTGTGGATGGCTCTTTTTCTGCATGGAGGTCGGTCACCAGTGGAGTGCCCCAGGGGTCTGTTCTAGGACCCTTGCTGTTTGTCATTTTCATAAATGACCTGGATGAGGAAGTGGAGGGATGGGTGAGTAAGTTCGCCGATGACACGAAGGTCGGTGGTGTTGTGGATGGTCTGGAGGGATGTCAGAAGTTGCAGCATGACATCGACAGGATGCAAGACTGGGCGGAGAAGTGGCAGATGGACTTCAGCGCGGATAAATGTGTTGTGGTCCATTTTGGCAGATCCAACGGGATGAATGAGTACACTATCAAAGGTAGGAGTCTTAGCTGTGTGGAAGAGCAGATGGATCTTGGGGTCCGGGTCCATAAGACTCTCAAATCGGCCTCCCAGGTGGAGGATGTGGTCAAGAAAGCTTACGATGTACTGGCCTTCATTCATCGAGGGATTGACTTCAGGAGTCAGGAGGTAATGTTGCAGCTTTATAGGACCCTTGTCACACCACACTTGGAGTACTGTGCGCAGTTCTGGTCGCCTCACTATAGGAAGGACGTGGAAGCTATTGAAAGGGTGCAGAGGAGATTTACAAGGATGTTGCCTTGATTGGGAGGCATGCCTTATGAAGACAGGTTGAGGGAGCTGGGACTGTTCTCCCTGGAGAGACGAAGGGTGAGAGGCGACCTGATAGAGGTTTACAAGATGTTGAGAGGAATAGATAGGGTGGACTCTCAGAGACTATTTCCCAGGGCTGAAATGGTCGCGACAAGAGGGCACAGATTTAAGGCGCGGGGAAGCAAGTACAGAGGGGATGCTAGGGGAAAGTTTTTCACTCAGAGGGTGGTGAGTGAATGGAATTGGCTGCCGTCGGTGGTGGTCGAGGCGAACTCGCTGGGGTCTTTTAAAAGACTTCTGGATGAGTATATGGGATCCAATGGATTGGGGGTTATAGATAGGTCTATGGCTGGGTAGGTTTTGATGTGTTCGGCACAACTTGTGGGCCGAAGGGCCTGTTTGTGCTGTAGTGTTCTATGTTCTATGACATGTAGGTTGGTGGTGTTGTGGATAGTCTGGAGGGATGTCAGAAGTTGCAGCGGGACATAGACAGGATGCAAGACTGGGCGGAGAAGAGGCAGATGGACTTCAACATGGATAAATGTTTAGTGGTCCATTTTGGCAGGTCCCAATGAGATGAAGGAGTATAATATGAAGGGTAGGACTCTTAGCAGTGTTGAGGAGCAGAAGGATCTTGGGGTCTGGGTCCATAGGACTTTTAAATCGGCCTCGCAGGTGGAGGATGTGGTCAAGCAGGTGTAACTAGCTTCATTAATCGGGGGATTGCGTTTAGGAGTCGGGAAATAATGCTGCAACTTTATAAGTTTGTCAGACCCCACTTGCAGTACTGCGTGCAATTCTGGTTGCCTCACTACAAGAAGGATGTGGAAGGTATTGAAAGAGTGCACAGGAGATTTCTAAGGATGTTGTCTGGATTGGATGAGGATAGGTTGAGGGAACTAAATCTTTTCTCCCTAGAGAGACAAAGGATGAGAGACGATCTGATCGAGGTTTATAAAATGTTGAGACATAGATAGGATGGATTCTCATAGGCTATTTCCTAGGGCTGAAATGGTTGCTACGAGAGGACACAGGTTTAACGTGCTGGGGAGATGTCAGGATAAGTTTTTCACTCAGGGGCTGGTGAGTGAGTGGAATCGGCTGCCGTCGGTGGTGGTGAAGGCGAACTCGTTGGGATCTTTTAAGAGACTTCTGGATGAATACATGGGATTTAACGGGATTGAGGGTTATAGATAGGGCTGGTAGGTAGGGATATGATCAGTCCAACTTGAGGGCCGAACGGCCTGTTTGTGCTGTAGTGTTCTATGTTCTATGTTAAATGACTGGGGTTACAGGGAAGGGCTGGGTGTGATCGTGGTCGGTGTAGATTCAATGGACCAAACAGCCTCCTTCTGCACTGAAGGTGTCTGGTCTATATCTAACTGGGAAGAGATGCAAGAAAATGGAGCGCAGATTTGATCCTGTTGCAGGTCTTGAGACCAAGTACTGTATTTGAGGTCATTTTATTTAATTTGTAAATGAAATAGCCCATTAACAAATGGAATTGCTGCAGAGTCCTTAAACATTCAGCGTCTTGAGATAACATTTTGCCAGTAACAATCAAAGCCTCACTGACCTGAATAGTTCTTCTACTTTTTCTCCAGTCTTTTTAATGTCTTGCTCAGGAAGCATGCTGAGAATTGCAGCTTTCTGAAACATGTAGATTGCCTGCAGCAATAACAGTAATCTCCTTTAAGAAATTTTCCAAATTCACCAGAGGACATGAGTTATCACATTAATGGACATGCTTTACTTACAACCAATTTTAAAATATTTCTCAGGCTCACATTCACAAAAGCAGACAAAGTTTATATATCACACAACTTCTCATGATATAGTGTATTGGATTAAAGAAAAGAAAGGATTTGATAAAGCAATTTTCAAGATCTCCACACCTTCAATATATTTTAAAATATTATCATCATTGTATGTAGGAAAATTGCACACAGCAAGGTCCTATACCCAGCTGTGAGATAATGAACAACTAATCTATTTTTGGTAGTTTGGATAAAATTGGCCAGGATACTGGAAAGAACTGCCCTGCTCTTCTCCTCATGTGCTGCAGGATCTTTTAAACCCAGAAAAGAGGGGCCTCATTTTAATGCCTCTTGCAAGAGACAATACCTCAGTGAGATACTCTGACACTGAAGTGATGCAAATAAGAAATGCTGCTCAAATGTTAATAGTGATGAAGAAACTTCTGCTGAAGAACTATAACTAAATAACTAGTCAACTTCTCCCAAATCATTTTCATGGGACCATCAAATCTTCAATACAATGGGCAGAATTCCCCATCTGGGACTAAGTCCCATGGTGAGGGTAAAGATAGGGAGTGTTTCCCACTATGGAGGCCAACAAGATATTACAGCATATCGTCTGGTCCCAACCTTATTAATTATGCATTTGGGGATATAATGCCATATTCTGTGGTGGGGCAGGCTTGATTATGCATGCCCCTCCATCATATCTGGATGGCATTTAGAAAGGTTCCCAACATTACTGAAATAAAACAGACCCTGAAAAAGAAGATGGATCTTCAGAAATACTCCGAGGCTGGAAGATGGAGTTCCTTGATGACACTGAATCTGGAAGATACACCCACCCACAGCTGTTCTGTTCCAGGGTCCAGGGTCGCTGGTGGCCTCCATCCCGAAAGCAGCCCATGGAATTCTTCAGGTAAGTCCCGATTTCTGCATGCCATGTTGTTCCAGATTTATTCTGGACTGCCGAGTTTTCCTGCTGGCATCACAGAGAATCGGGCATGGGGTAAGGCTCCAGTTAGGCCTTCATCTGCATCCATCAGTTGAAAAAAAATCAGTTTCTCCAGCATTATTTCTTTAAGAATGCTATTATCTTTAAGCCCTTCATTTTCACTAAACTTTTGGTTCTGCTTACTACTGGAATGTGCCTTTTTGTGATTTCTGCCGTGAAGACTGATCCCACTATTTGTTTAATGCTTTACACCTCATTATAATTATTTCTGTCTCTCCATTCAAGAAATACACATTTACTTTTGCTAACATTTTTCTTTTTACATACCTATAGATGTGTATAAGAGCAGTTTTATTGGGAGGATTTTCTGCCCCCCCTACAATGGTGTAGGCAGCCCAACATTGGCCAGCAGCAGGCTCTTCTGGTCTTACTGCTTTCAACAGATTTTCCCTTTGGTTTTACCCTCAGCTGCCATGTAACATGCCGCAGTGGGGGAGAAAGTTGGCATCTTGGGGACCAGAAACTATCACAAGTGGAGATGGTCAGAACATTTCAGCGATGTCTCTACACTTACATCCCTTTCTTTATCAGTTCATCCTTCATCAAATTTTTAAATCTCTCCAATCCTCAGGCCCATTCACTTTTTGGAAAGCCTCTTCCATTAATTCAATTCTATCTTTAACATCTCAATAGCCATGGTAAGACAAATTTTCCTGTTCATTCTTTAAGAGATTGTACAAATTATTTACCAAATACTTACAAATTTTTTTTTTAAAACCTAGTTTCCCAAACTTCTTTAATTTCCTTTTGTTCAATTTAACACATTAAATTTTGATCTTAACTAAATCAATTTCAAATCCTATTTCACCCGGGCATCTTGCGGGCCTCCCGCATGTTTCCAGCCTGGATCTATCACCACTTCCAATTGGATTCCAACATGGAGTATATTTCAATACTTCCACTGTAATTTAGAATTTAACATGCAGAGTTGGGTTGACAAGCATTAGTAGCAAATAAAAAGGAGCTAAACTCCTGAATATGTAGAATACAAGATCTTTTACATCACATATTCTTTACAAATGTACTGACTTGAGACCATCGGCTTTCTTTGCAGAGGAGATCAGCGAAGCGGTATGCCTGCAGCCATTTCTGCTGAAAGGAGTTACTCCACATTAGTTCCCAGTAACACAGGTGATGAATCTGTTTCCACTCTTCCTGAGCTTGAATGCATTCCTCAAGCTTCGCCTGAGCCTAAGTTTTCATTATTAAAAAAAAGACAAATGGAAGGAGAAATGTTGATTAACATGAACTGAAAATAAGAAGAAAGACTTGCATTCACGTAATGCCTTTCATAATCTCCCAAATGGATTTCTGGCTAATGAAGTGTTTTTAAAGTATTGGCAGTGTTGTAATGTAAGGAAACTCAGCTGCCAATTTGGGTGCAGCAAGCTCCCATGAACAATGATACAAACAAAACTATGTAGTGTTGTTGTTTGAGTAAAGATATTAGCCAGGATATTAGGGAATGTTGCCTATTCTTTTTCTAAATATTGTAATTTATGTCCACCCGAGAGGGCAGACAAAACTATAGTTTAATTTCTCATTAGAAGGACAGAATTCCTTCAGCACTGCACAACCAGTGCATCCTGTATTTATCTATAAACTGATGTTCATATATGTCCATCAGTCAATGAAGAAAATACTTTAACTCCTGTAAATGTCTTTCTTTTCCAAGTTTAACCTCATCTCATAAGTTTATGGATGAAAATGGAATGGTTTAGGTTAGAGGGTCATTGCTTTTTGTTAATTGGTCGGTGCAACATCGAAGGCCAAAGGGCCTATTCTGCGCTGTAATGTTCTACGTTCTATGTTCTTTTAATGAGGGCTGCCAACTTTGTGCGCCTTGAAGTTTGGTGCAAACATATTTCAACGTTGGTCTCATGTCACACCACTCTTTCTTCCCTAGTCACCTCCAGTTTAGTACTCTCAAGTGGCACAGCAAGATGGAAAAGGTGTCAGAGTGTCCTTTATAGCACTGTGGATGTACCTATACCACATGGTTCAAGAAGACAGCTCACCACTACCTTTTGAAGGACAAATAGGGTTAAGCAATAAATGTTGGCTTAGCCAGCAAAGCCTACATTCCATGAATTAATTTTAAAAAATCTAATAAAGTGACTTTTGCTTCCTTAGAATTTTTTTTATAAAAGTAACAACATGGCAACAAACTTTTTCTGTTAAACATCCTCAAGGATCAGTCTTATTTTTGGAGCATCTTCCCTGAATATGGATTAGGAAAGATTGGGTGTGGAGACTATTTTGGTCCTTACTTGATTTATTCTCGATTGCTTCCCCCACACCCCCATTCCCCATCCCCCCAAAGAGAACAGGAGACATACTAGCCTGAACTTTAAACTGTCTGCACAAGCGAGCAGCCCAGGAAATATCAGTCTCATTTAAATGAAGATCAAGCTATTACTGGATGTGCATCTGGCCTGCCTGTTCTGGCAAAGCTTCATCCCATTTTTAGATCGTCGCCTTTATAAACATAGTCCTCGAAGCAAAGCTCAAACCCAAAATCCTTCCCATATAGAAAAATCCCAAAACATGAAAAACACCTCTCAAGTTCTCAGGACAATTTAAAGACATTTCATAATGATGGATTCATTTTTGAAGACAGTTACTGGAAAACACAGCACTAACTGAACAGAGCACTGGAATTATTGGCTCCACATTTAGAATTTAGCAAATTTAAGCAAATTGCCAAGATCTTCGAGGTTAACTGCACAACGAGAATTATGTGCTACATAAGTAGACCATAAGACCCAGAATTAATGCAACATACATGACTGGCAAAAATTCTCCTAAGACAGCTAGCAGTTTGTTATACTGTACACGAATTTAACATACACCAAATAAAAGCCTGTTGCATTTTGTGACATTCAAAATAAATTTAAAAAGACTCACCATTTCAAAGTCTCCCCTGAGTATTTTTATTCTTGCTGAATAAAATAATATAATGGAGCCCTAAAGACAAAGGACAAAAACTTGTTATATAAAATTAAAGATTTCAACATTGGGCTGCTTTATTGCAAAAATATAATTTCCAACCTAATAGGGTTTTCTTTTAAACAAGGTTGTGATCAGTGAGCAGCATCACTGAAAATTTTGTGAATATCTGTACTCAAACTGCAAGTACTATGCTGAAAGATCAACACCTTGTTTTAAAAAGAATAGAAGGAAGAAAGGAAATAAAGTAAAAGAATAAAAAAGATTGCACTTATGTAGCATTTCTTAGAATCTCAAGATATCGCAAAATGCAGACTGGTCTCCCAATGGGGCCTCCACCACACAGAAGGAGCCCAACCCTGCTAAGCAAGAACGTACTAACATGAGAAGTACCTGCATGAGGAGGAGAAGCTAAAATGAAATCATCCTGAAGAATTCCAATGACAGTTTGATAAAAGACTCAGGACAACCAAGGTCTAGTATTGTTAAGTAGTGATAAGGGCAGGTAAAAGGGAGGGTTGTGCATTACCAGGCCCCCCTATTTCCTTCAGAGCTTTTAATAGTTATCATATTGCTGTTGCATTTAGTACTACCATGCTCAATTCTGATCTTAACTGGGGTTGTCAGTGTATCAACAATTGCTGGAAAATTATCTGCTCTCACCATCGTTCCAAAGCATTGAAACAGTTAAACAGGTTTTTGTCCAAAATGGAGTGAGGTTGGGTGTTCGTAGCGGAGAAAAAGTGAGGAAGCCAAATGATTCTAGAAGTGAATATCTAAAATTGGCCCACCTAATCTTTTTCCCCCATTCTCTGCAGCTATCTAGGTACAAGAGAAGATTGGTGCCGAAGGAAATCACCCAGCCCATAAACATCAATCCTATCCAGGCCCCAACCCCACAACTCCATGTATTTATCTTGCTAATTCTCATAATATTAAGGAGTCAATTTAACATGGCCAATCAACCTAATCAGCACATCTTTGGAATGTGGGAGGAAAGCAGAACACCCGGAGGAGACCCATGCAGTTGCAGGAAGAATGTGCAAACTCCACATAGACTTCCACCCGAGGCTGGAATTGAACCCGGTCTCTGGCGCTGTGAGGCAGCAGTGCTAACCATTGTGCCACCATGCCATCCCTAGTATATGTGTTACCTAATAATAAAAATGCAATAAAAAGGGTATACATGCTTTCTTGGACATCAGGTATGATGATTGAACAGGTAATCCAGAGCACTGGGCTAATGAAGCAGAGAATGAGAATTAAAATCACACTACAGCAGTTTGAACTTGAATTTAGTTTTTAGTTTTAGATTCCTGGATCATTGGAACCATTCCTGCAGAAGGTGGAACATATACAAATGGGACGATCTGCACATGAACCACAATGGGGCCAACATCCTTGCAGGAATGTTTGCTCATACTGTTGGGAGGTATTTAAACTAGTCTGGCATAGGAGGGGACACAGAAAATTGGTGAAATAGAGACTCATCAAATACAGCAATAGGATGCGAATCAGAGTGAGTTCAGCTATGTTAAGTGTCCAGAGAGTAAGGCACAACTGGATGGTCTTGACTTTGATGCTGGGAGTGTAATAGTTAGAGGTGTGGATTGATAAATGGAAGTCTGATGTTGTTGCCATCACAAAAATATGGTTCAGTGAAGGGCAGGACCAGCAATTCAAGAGTCCAGGATTTAGAATCTTTAGGTGAGACAAAGGAGGGTGTGAAAAGAAAGGCGGTGTAGCACTATTAACTAAGCAGTCAATTACTGCAATAAAGACTGTTGATGTGAGGGATCCTCCCAAAAAAAATTCTAAATGTTGAATTTGCATAAAACTGAAGAAAATCTGCTGGGTTTTTTTAGCGAGTCAAATGAGTCACCCACACTCTGTGCACTGCAGAGTGCACTAGTGTGAATATTAAAACCAATGGGAGTTGGAAAGGCCTGGAGCATAGCACTCAGTGGGCCACTATACATGTCTGATCTGTCATAGCAGAGATCAGTAAATATGTAATAGTCCCATACTGTTGGCTTCCCAATTGTTGGCTAGCTCAATTGCTGGCCAAGCCCTACAACCCAGCATCGCTGGCCTTGCAACCGCCCCCAAGGCCAAATCAGTGATCTGCCCCCCACCCCACCATATACCCCGATGGTTAGCTCCGATCGCTGGCCTCCCTCCATCCCTTTGTTACCGCTGAGTGGAGAGTGCAGAGGGATTCTCCCACCCCCCACTGATCACCCCCTCAGGCCCTGCCCAATACTTGGTGGGCAGTGCCATGCTGCCCCCTAGGCACTGCCAACTTGCCCTTTGGGTAGTACCACTGGGCCAGGCTGGTATTATCAAGATGGCATTGCTCAGGAGAAACCTCAAGCTTCTAGAGGGCCTCAATGGCCCCCCTTCACTCCAGTGGGGTCAGGCTGCCACTCTCCACTAGTGGAAAGCTATTGTAAACCTCACTGAAGTGAAACACACCCGTCAGGCGGGGAGGTGGGGGAGACTCTAGCAGGCCCAGAAACTTCAATACCGGGCCTGCTAATAATATTTAAATCAGTATTTAAATAATTTATGCAGCTCTGCACCGATTTCTGGCTCAGAGTTGACAGTGCTGGAAATACAGCGGCTAGTGATGGCCTGAGCCCATGACATCCAGAGGGAAAGCCGACTACATGCCCTCTGCTCGAGTCTCCTAGCCCACCGCAATGGCTGGGAGAATCGCCCCTGATATTTTGGAAGAGGCTTCAGACAAGGCTTTGTGGGTAGAACTTAAGAATATAAAAGAGGCAGCCACATTATTGGAAATGTACTCTAGGCCCCCAAAGAGTCAGCAGGAAATGGAGGAGCAAATATGTAAATAGTTCACAGAAGTGTGTAAGAGTGATAATTGGATAATTATACTTAGGGATTTCAACATTCCCAACATAAATTGGGATACTCATGGTGGTAAGGGGATGGATTTTTTGAATTGTATTCAGGGGAGTTTTTTGTATCAATATGCAGAAGACCAAACAGAGGATGGTGCAGTGTTGGATCTGGTTCTGCGGAATGAAGCCAGATATGTGTTCAATGTGACAGTGGGGGAGAATTATAGCAATAGTGACCACAACGCTGTGGTTCAGAGGAAGGATGTTCTTGCTCTCGAGGGAGTGGAGATAAAGTTTACCAGGTTGATTCCAGGGATGGTGAGACTGACATATGAGGAGAGATTGATTAGGTTCAGTTTGTTTTCACTGGAATTCAGAACAAATGAGATGTATAAAATTCTAACAGGACTAGACAGGGTAGATGCAGGGAGGATGTTCCCAATGGTGGGGGTGTCCAGAACCAGGGGTCACAATCTGAGGATTTAGGGTTGACAATTTAGGATGGAGGTGAGGAGATATTCCTTCACCCAAAACATGAGGAGCCCGCGGAATCCATTACCACTGGAAGTAGTTATTGCCAAAACATTGAATATACTCAAGAGACAGTTACATGTAGCACTTTGGGGCAAATGGAATCAAAGGTTATGGGGACAAAGCAGGATTAGGCTATTGAGTTGGATGATCAGCCATGATCATGACGAATGACAGATCATGCTCAAAGGTCCAAATAACCTTATTCTGCTCCTATATTCTATATTTCTATGATTCAAATTTGTTATGGACAGCAAAAGATAGCCTGCAAAAGATATTCAAAAAGGAAGTGAGGCAAGTACAGATCCAACATGTACTCTTTAGAGGGAAAGGTAAGGTCAATAAGTTCAGGGAACCCTAGATGTCTAGGACATTTTAGGACTGGATGAGGAAGAAGAGAAAGGCTTTAAGTGATTCCAAAGGGAGCAATTCAGCTGTGGCCCTAAAGAAATATACAAAGTGCAAGAGGGAACTTAAGACATTAATTAGAAGGTCAAAAAAAAGGGAAATGATAAAGGACTTGCAAACATGAATCCCAAGAGATTTTATAAATACATTAAAGGGAAGAATTAATCGGGGAAAGAGTAGGACCCATTAGGGACCAAGGAAGCAATTTCTGAATGAAGCCATAGGATACTTGGAGAATGTGAAATGAATAGTTCTTATCTGACTCACTCAGAAAAAGGAGAACATAGGTACAAAATTCAGGAAAAAGGACTGCGAGGAACTTGCACAGTTTAATTTCGGAAATGGGAAGATATTAGAGGCTCTGACAGACTTAAAAACAGACAAATTCCCTGGCCCAGATGAATTGCATTCCAGACTGCTTTGAGAGGCAGGGTAGAAAAATGCAGGGGCTCTGACACATATTGTTAATTCCTCTCCTGCCACAGAGAAAATGTTAGAGAACTGAAGGATGGTTATTGTGGTTCCACTTTTCAAGAATGATTAATGAGATGAACCAGGAAATTACAGACCTATAAGTCTCATGTCAGTGGTAGGAATTTTTGGAGAAAATTCTGAAGAAGAGAATATTCACTTGGAAAAGCATGCTTAATTATGGATAGACAGCATGGTTTTGTCAAAGGGAGGTCATCATGCCTGACAAAGGTTAGAATATTTCAAAAATGTGTATAAATAAGGGAAGTTCATTTGATGTTTATATGGATTTTAGCAAAACTTTGATAAGATATCACATGGGAGACTGATTGAGGAGGTTAAAGCACATGGAATTCAGAGAAACTTAGCAAGATGGATCAGAAACTCATGGCACCAGGGACCTGGTTCAAATCTTGTCTGTGTGGAGTTTGCATGTTCTCCCCATGTCTGCGTACGTTTCTTCTGGATTCTCTGGTTTCCTCCCACACTTCAAAGAAGTGCAGGTTAGGTGGATTGTCCAAGCTAAGTTGCCCCTTAGTGTCAGGGGGACTAGTTAGGGTAAATACATGGGGTTACTGGGATAGGGTCTGGGTGGGTTTGTGGTCAGTGTAGACCCTTATACCGAATGGCCTTCTTTACACTGTAGGATTCTATGATTCTAAATTGGCTTAGTAATGGGACACAAAGTGTAGTGGTAGAAGACTAGTAGAATGACCGCAGGCCAGTATCCAGCGCACTGCTACAACGATCCATTCTGGGACCCTTATTATTTGTTATATATATATAAATGATATAGATGAGATATAAGGGGAATATTAAGCAAGTTTGCAGATGGCAACATGATTGGTACATGATTAATAGCGAAGAATATAGTTGTAAATTACAGGAAGATATAGATGGGTTGGTCAGATGGTATTTAATCCTATTAAGTATAAGGTGATGGATTTTAGAAGAATCAAGGTGATGATGTATAGAAGGGCTCTGGAAAGCTCAGAGAAACAGAGGGATCTTGGAATAATTATTCACAGATCCCTGAAGGTGGAAGATCATGTTACTAGGTTAATTAGAAAGGTATATGGGACACTTGTTTTTGTCAGCTGTGTATAGAGTTTAAGAGCAAGGAGGTAATGTTGGAGTTGTACAGCGCGTTGGATGGTCCACAGCTGGAATATTATAATATGTTGCAACTGTACAAAACTCTGGTACAGCCGCACTTGGAGTACTGTGTACAGTTTTGGTCACCACATTATAAGAAAGATGTGGAGGCATTGGAAAGGATGCAGAGGAGGTTTACCAGGATGTTGCCTGGTATGATGGGTAGGTCTTATAAGGAACGGCTAAGGGACTTGAAGTTATTTTCATTAGAGAGAAGAAGGCTAAGAAGTGACTTAATTGAGACATACAAGATGATCAGAGGGTTAGATAGGGTGGATAGTGAGAGCCTTTTTTCTCGGATGGAGATGGATAACACGAGGGGACATAGCTTTAAATTAAGGGGTGGTAGTTATAAGACGGATGGTAATGGTGGGTTCTTTACTCAGAGGGTAGTAAGGGCGTGGAATGCCCTGCCTGCAGCAGTTGTGGACTCGTCAAGTTTAAGGGCATTCAAATGGTCAGTGGATATGCATATGGATATCATTGGAATAGTTTAGGTTAGAGGGTGATAGAGTTGGTTCCATTGGTCAGCGCAACATCGAGGACCGAAGGGCCTGTACTGCACTGTAATGATCTATGTTATATGCAGTTCTGGTCACCTCATTATAGGAAGAATGTGGTAGTATTAGAATGGGGTATAGAGGATGTTCACCAGGACATTGCCTGAGATGGAGCACTGAGCTATAAGTAGAAACTTAATAGCTTGGATTGTTTTCCTTGAAGCAGAGAAAGTTAAGGGGACATTATTGAGATTTGTAAAATTACGGAAGGTATGAACAGAACGAGCAGTTGTTTCCCTTCATTGAGGGGTTAATCACAAGGGAGCATAGTTTTAGAGTAAGTGACAGGAGATTCAGAGGGGATTTGAGAAAAACTGTTTCACTCAGAAAGTAGTGGGAATCTAGAATGAATTGTCAATGAAGTAGTGGAGGCTAGAAAATTTATAATTTTTAAAAATATTTAAATGGGCACTTGAAATATGATAACATTCAAGGAGGTGGGACTAGTGCAGGAAAATGAGACTTGCGTGCCTTTACTGGTAGTTATTGTCAATGCAGACACTGTGGGCCAAATGACTCTATGACTCCAATCTCGGAATTCAAAATTGGAATCTATAAAACTGATCATGAAGCTGCCCTTAACCATTCTGGCCTATCTATGACTCCATTCTGAAACCACAGTGATTGATTCTTAACTGCCCTCAGAAGTGGCATAGCAAGGTTGTGCATTTTTATTCAAACTTAATCAATAGAAGAGCTACCACCACCTCCTCAGGGCAATTAAGACCAGTCAGAAAATACTGTCCTGGCCAATACACCTACAAGAAAATGTACCATACTTCTTTAAAAATTATATTCTATGAGTTGTAATATGCCTTTAAGAAACTGCATCATGAAATCACTAACAGTATATCATACAATCCAGTTTAGTTACACTTTTGCTTTTGAACAGACCACAGTACACATGCAACTCTGCTGCTGATATATTTAGCATAAATATTCCCACGTGTCTGACCTCAAAAGTGAACCCACGAAGTGTTTGCACATTTCTCTGTCAACAATTGGTGCCTTTATATCATAAAATGATAACACCATGAATGTTTGTTACTTATTAGTTATTGATGATGTTTTAATTGAATCTCTTCTAATAACACATACTTTGATGCAATTATTCAATATCAAGGATTTTGTAACTGAAGATTCAATACATGACAGAAAATTAGGAATTATTTTTCTTCAATACTTGCCTTAGGATATTTTTCAAGATAAGGTTGAAGGAGTGCTTCAGCTTCTTGCAGGTTGCCTTCACCTGTACCTGTTAAAATATTATTTGATTAAGATATGAAAAACATCTCAGAGCAAGGTAGACCAAAGAAAAAAGATCACTTCCACTAAAAGCAAAGTAGTACATAAATGTTCATTTATATGGGTGGGCAAAGTGGGGGAAGTAGGGGAGGAGGGAAGGGAGGAACTCTGTATCGATTGAGGGGAGTGTGGGGCAGGCCATTGGAAGTCGGTGTTGACCATCAGCAGGGAGGGTGGGGGGAGCATGTCATCTGATCTTCCAGTATACTGGGAGGTTGCCACATACCTTCTGAGCACACTGCTGCTGACCTCTCCAGTGGGATTAGGTACACACCCCCACCCTCCCCACCACCATCCTGCTGTGATTCTCTGTATTGCACAGAGTGCCATAAATTAAGGCTCATGGGATACAAGGACAGGTAGCTCGATGGATAAGTAACTGGCTTAGTAATAGTGGAAGGGTGTTTTTCTAGCTGGAGGTCAGTCACTAGTGGTGTGCCGCAGGGCTCGGTACTAGGACCTCTCCTATCTGTAATATATATATAAATGACTTGGAAGAGGGAGTAAGTGGAGTGATCAGCAAGTTTGCAGACAATACAAAGATGGCTGGACTTGCGGATAGTGAGGAGCATTGTCAGGCGATGCAGCAGGACATAGATAGGCTGGTAGTTTGGGGGACAGATGGCAGATGGAATTCAATCCTGATAAATGCGAGGTGATGCATTTTGGGAGAAAGAATGCAGAGGGGAGGTATATATGATAAAGGGTAGACCTATTAAGAGTATAGAAACACAGAGGGTCCTGGGGTGCAGGTGCACAAGTCTCTGAAGTGACAGAGCAAGTGGAGAAGGTTGTGAAGAAAGCATATGGTATGCTAGCCTTTTTAGGAAGGGGTATAGAGTACAAGAGCTGGTCTTTAATGTTGCAGTTGTATAAAACGTTGGTTAAATCTCATTTGGAATACTGCGTCCAGTTCTGGTCACCTTACTACCGGAAGAACATGGAGACTGTGGAGAGAGTGCAGAGGAGGTTTACCAGGATGCTGCCTGGTATGGAAGGTCTGAGTTACGACGGGGGGTTAGGCAAATTGGGACTGTTTTCCTTAGAAAGACGTAGACTTAGAGGAGATCTGATAGAGTTGTACAAGATTATGAGGGGTACACATAGAGTAAACAGGGTTAAGCTTTTTCCTAGGATGGACTCTAATAGCACGAGGGGTCACGGGCTTCGGGTGAGGGGAGTAAGGTATAATTTGGATGCTAGAGGAGTTTTTTCACACAGAGGGTGACGGGGGTATGGAATGCGCTGCCAAGTAAAGTGGTGGAGGCAGGTACTCTGGAGTTATTTAAGAAATACTTAGATGGGCACATGAACAGAATGGGAATGGAGGGGTATAGAAAACTGATTTAAAATAGGGATCATGAGCCTTGGGAGTCCCTGGGAAGTGTGTAAATAGATGATGATATTGATGTACTTGTTTTTATCCTACAGGTGCTTTGGTCCACCTTGTTGTCTAACAAGGGGCATACACGCGATGGGTCGTGAGAGGGCTGCTCTTGGATTTTTTTTCAAGAGTATCCTAGTGCTTCACGTCGTTAGTGTACGCTTGACCTGGACCATTTGATGGGCAACACGACAGCTCAGTGACTATCGCTGTGCTGTGCAGATACATGGATTTGGGCTGTGTCTGTGGGAGTTTGCGCATTCTCCCTGTGCTTGCGTGGGTTTTCTCCGGGTGCTCCGGTTTCCTCCCACATCCCAAAGATGTGCTCTTAGGCTAATTGGCAAAACAAATTCTCCCTAAATTGTCTCAAATTTTGTTTTTAATCTATAGATCTATAAACATGGACAGGGATCGCGGGTAGAGGTGGGAACATCGGGGTGGCGCCGCAGGCTTGTTGGGCCGAAGGGCCTGTTTCCCATGCTGTTTTGTTCTTTGTTCTTCTTAATTTAACTCAGCTTGCCCAAAAAATGGGCAAGAAACCATCATGTCTGTTGGACACTTAGGTTCATTTTGTGAAAATTGTGTCATATATTTTAGTGGTTGAATTGAAATTTCCATCCAATTCCCCATACCCCAGAGATCTCTGGATTACTAATCAGAGATATAGCCCTCTAACTGTTTTGTTTGAATATTACCATATCCAGTTCTACATATTGAAAGTCAATTGTTGTTAACAATATTTTTAGCAGCAATTGTGACCATTCAATTTCTCCCACGTTTGCCCAGTGTCTGCGTGGGTTTCTTTGGGTGCTCCCACAGCCTAAAAATAGGCAAGATTAGGTGAATTGGCCAAGGTTGTGCTGGTTAGATGGACTGACCATGTAAACTGCTCCTTAGTGTCCAAGGATGTATGAGGGGATTAGCTGTGGCAAATATGTGCGGTTACGGGAATACAGCGGGGTGGACAGCGCCTGGGTTATATGTTCTTTGGGAGAGTTAGTCCAGACTCAAGTTGCCTCCTTCTAGACTGTATGGATTCTATGATTCCTCAATCCATTTAGAAAACAAAAATCTGCACTGATTTATTTGACAAAACATGAAAAGTTGCACTTATTCTATTGACAAATGAAGACTAGAAACGATAAAAAGATTCAGCTTACCGAGAACTACAGTGATGTAAGTTTGATACATCAATAAAGTGAAGGCACACAATACAGCTCTCAAGCTATGGGTCCTGGCACCTTCACGCAGCATGGATAATCCCAGATCCTGCAGCAAACAGTGACATATAAATACAACACAATCTTAACTCACTTATGCAACTAAGAAAGAACATAAACAATTAAATTATCAGAAGTTATGAGTAATTATATTGGGTCATATATTAAACATTATCCTACAAAGGCCAAAGTTTTGGGGAACTGTTATTCACGGAAACATTAGAAGCTGGAGGCAGAATTCTATTCTAAGTCATTCAGCCTTTCAAGCCTGCTCCACTGTTCAGCTCGCTCTTTTGGTTCAAGTTCTTTGATTACCTTCTTGATCAAAAGTTTATCAACTTCAGCCTTGAAAATTGACCTAGCATCCTCTGCTTTCGAGAAGAGAGCACACCAGATTTCGACTACCCCTTGTGTGAAAAGATATTTGCTAATTTCAACTTCTGAATAATTAAGTTCTCATTAAGCTCTTCTAATAAAGTTATGATTAAGTCCCCCTGTTCTTGAGTGAACCACCAGTGGAAATAGTTTTGCTGTATCCACCCTAATGTATCCTTCTAATGTTTTAAATACCTTAAGAACATAAGAATTAGGAGCGGGAGTAGGCCATCTGGCCCCTCGAGTCTGCTCTGCCATTCAAGAAAATTTCAATAAAATGTCTGTGCAAACAGAACAGACTTTTCCAACATTAGACTCTGGAGTACTAGGAGTCAATTTCTGGATCACAAACCTGTTTTTCTGATTAGTGGACTTTCTGGATGCTCTTTTCCAGATTAATCAAATAACTACCTTTGGGTTTTTCAACCAATCAGGGAAAGGAGGCAGGGTGGCATATCTGATGTAGAGAAGAAGAATCACAATTGAAAGGAACACCACAGCATTCAAAGTAAAAGAAATGCATGAAGTAAGTCACTCAGTATGAAGCAGATGAGGACAATAGATGAACAGGCCCCCAGATTCAGGGACACATCCCTGCAGATAATGCTTGAAGCATTCGAATTTCCCCACTCCAACTCACACCAATATGCTATTAACTATGGTAAGTTCCCCACCGTTCACACAGCACATTCCCTGAAAATCTAATCAGTTTGTGCCATGACATAAGAAAACTAGCGCTAAACAAATGCAAATTCAGCATAATCATTAGAAACAAAAAACATGCTCCTTCTTACAATCTTTACTTTAGTAATATTAAGAAAATTATTTGAAGCCTCAAATCACTGTTCTCACAATCTATGATGACTACAATTTAAGAAAATGCACTTGTGGAAATTTTTCTTTTCAGTATTATATATATTCAAAGTTATGGAATATAGTGTGTAGATCCCAGTGTGAAAAATCAGTACAAAAGATCCTAAAATATCAATATCAAACATCAAAAGTTTGGTGCCTTTTCCAAGGCTGAAACTCCTATGTGAGTTTTAGTTGGTTTTAGTTTAGGTGCAGATGTAAATTTGTATCCATTCAGAAAGATAGAAATGCAGGAAACTTCTCTTTATCAGGGCTACATTATGGATTATTTTGTGGTTTGCTGCCGCTGCTCAGGTGTGTCACCACTGAGGTAATTTGTGACTAGAAAGCTTCCAGGCCAAGCTCACTGAAGTGTAAATTCCACAGAAAATCTGAGCACAACATGATGTATCAAAAATTGGAAAGACACTCTGGGCGTATGCTAAAATGGTCATCAGTTGAAATTTATGCATTACTGCATTTTGCCAGTAGATGTCAATGTATGGCTATAAGAACAAATAATACTGGCATTGCTAATCTTCCATTTTCAGCACACAGGCACAAACAAGTACTCTCAAATCATGGTTCTACTTTAAAAGATTGTGAGAGGCTGTGGTGAAACTTCAAATGTAATTGTTGTAAGCTATTTTTACACATATACACTTACTGATACATACCCGATTACCCGAAAATCCAATAAATTCAAGAAGTCGAAGAATCCTCAAAGGTAGCAGAGATAGCATCTGGGTGGGAAGGGGATGAAACCATTTTAGTTCAATAAAGTGTTCAAGTAACAAGTGTAGTAATATTTTTGCAACTTAAAGAATAGACAACTGTGGTGTAATGGGGGCATGCTGTACCAGGTTAAAAGCTCCAATCCCTAGTTTGATACCTCCTTCAAACTGGCAGTAGACATCGGTTTTGACTCGATCCTGTGTCATCTGTGCAATCTGTTGACATTCTCTTAATAAATAGATCAAACATTAGCAATAGTGTACAAGATAAATGATAAACATAAATAATTAAATAAATAAAACTAATACTGATATCTAACTAAGAGTCTAAAGTATAAACCCACCTTATCATCAGTTGGCACATTTCAATGTCATCTGGCTTCTAAACACATGACAATCATTTCACTCCTGATATTAGCATAGCTTTATTTACAATTAACCAAATATATCAAAAAATCATAAAGGATAGAGCTTTCAATATGACATCCATCCTTCCAGAAAGAATCCTAATTTTCCATTTGTAGGAACTTTGATTTCATTCATCTCCCTCCCTTTCAGAGGGAATCGGCCACCAAAAACCTTCCTTCTCACGGGGACATTATTCTACTGATATGCTACAAATGCATCAGGAGCAAGCTCCTAAATGAAGCTTGGAAATCAGCTGGACCTGGCTTGGGCATTTCTAGGTAGCCCAAAAACCCGAAGTACTGCAGTATATCCCTGGCTTGTTTAACCTGAATGGTGGCTTCACTGTCAGGCTTAAAGATGCCCACAAAGCCAGTACGGTGTCTCAAAACTGGCTATGTCCTTGCCAAAATCCCAGCTGCAGTACTAAGACTTGTGCTGCAGAACGAGTCATGCCTCTGGCTAAATCATCCAAAATTGCAATGACATACTATCAAGTTGCATCATAGTGTGAAGCCAGAATAAGAATGAGACTGAGCAGCAGGAGAAAAGGAAAGAAAAGGAAGCAAATCTTGCACTCCAGATCCCATAAAAAAGTTCTGCCAATATGCCTATGATCTGCGGGTCAACATTTGGCTTGTTCAGTCATGTCACCCCACGGCAGAAACTCATGACTCTGAGTATTTGTCATCCTCACAATGAGGGACAGATGGTGAATAGAGCTACAGAACTGGCATCTACCTGACGATGTGAAAAATTACTTAGTTATGCCCTGTCTTGGCCACAAACATCAAGATAAATCCAGTCAAGGTGATTACAGCCACACCATCAATTATCAGCAAAGAATTAGAAGCTGTCATTGACAGTGCTATTAAGCAGTGTTTAGTATTAACCTGTTTACTGGTGCTCTGTTTGAGTTCTGCCAGCTCCATTTAGCTCCAAACCTCCTTGCATCCTTGCTCCAACATAAACAAAAGAGTTGAATGCCAGAGGGAAAAAGTGAGAGTGACCACCCTCGACATCACAACTGCACTTAACTGAGTGTGGCATTAAGAAGCCCAATAAAAGTGGCCCTTTTGGCAATCAGGGAAAAATCTCCATTGGCTCAAGTCATACATAACATGAAGTAAGATAGATGTGTGTTCTGGAGGCCAGTCACCTCAGCCCCAGGATATTACTGTGGGTATGTATCAGGGAAATATTGTAGGTCCAACAATATTCAGCTGCTTCATCAATAACCTTCCCTCTATCATCGAATCATATTGGGGCAGCATGCTAATGACTGTAGTGCTCCCCTATTCACAACTCCCAAGGGAATGAAGCAGTCCTTGCCTACACACAAGCTTTCATTAATAAATGGCAAGTAATTATTGTGCCACAGAAATGCCAAACAATAATAACCATCTAAAAACACTCTCCTTGAATTGTAAACGCACTGCCATCAGTGATTCTCTCATCAACATCCTGGGTGGCTAAAGCTTAATTAGACCAGTCACAAAAATACTATGGTTATAGGTTGAAAGCTGGGAACTATAGGTCAGTCATCTGCTAACTCCCAAAGCCTCTCCACCATCTGTAAGCCACAAGTCAGGAATGTGACAGGACATCATCTAGAACAAAACCATCTGTTGAACTGACATACAATCCACCACCTTCAACATTCACTTGTCCCACTACTGGTGCTCTATTGTTACATGTGTGTATGTAGAATATGACAGCACAGTACAGGCCCTTCAGCCCTCAGTGTTGTGCCAAGCTATGTCCAATCGCAAAATCAATCACTCCCTATAATTCTGGTGTGCTCCATGTGCCTATCAAATAACTGCTTGAAAGTTCCTATCACATCAGGCAGTCTATTCCACACTCCAACCACTCTCTGAGTGAAGAATCTATCTCGGACATCCCTCCTATATTTCCCACCACGAATCTTTTAGTTATGCCCCCTAGTAACAGCTACATCCACCTAAGGAAATAGTCTCTGCACGTCCACTCTATCAATCCCCCCTCATCATCTATTCGTTCTATTCATCCTCTATTCGTTCCCATCATCCATCTTCTTGCTCATGCTTCTGATCATCTGATTTGTACTCCAGGATTCCTCCAGAGCAGCCCAAGTAGCAGAAATGAGAAGACTTCAATGTGTGCTATACAACATTCCTCCTAGAATAAGGTTCTTATCGTAGGCTTGCTGCGTGTGCAAGTGTGGGTTCCAGTCTAGAGTATTGTGCCATGTCACATGTTGATAAATCTTGCTGCCCAAAACTAATCTTTGTGATACGTGATGGTGAAACAAATGCATATGGCACAGTGGACTGCCAAAAAATGAAGGAATCAGGACTACTGCCAGGATAATGGGTATTCACCTATTTGATATAAAAACAGAAAATGCTAAAGAAACTCAGCACATCTAGCAGCATCTGTGGAGAGAGAAACAGAGTTCATGTTTTGAGGCTTTACGACTTCTTCAACTATATCATGTTTTTCTTGTGATCATATACCAGCTATAGATTGAGAATGTGAATCCTTTCCGATTCATTAAATCAAAAAGTTCAAAATATGCACAGAAGTCAATGTGCATGAAGTCAGCAGCATTCAGCATTACAGGAAGACCAATTGATGCAAACTCTCATGTTTCACCACTTGATTTTGTCTGGCAAGAGGAATGAGATTCACACGTTTGCTCCTTCTGCAGTGGTGCACTGCAAACTATGAGATATTGCTTATAGTTCCAACACAAACTAGGCAGACATAAATCATAAGCCACAATCATCCTGACAGCCACACACAATGCTGTTGCTATTCTTTAATGGACAGCCTTAGCATCATTCTCAGCTTTCATCATCACCATATATATTCTCTTTATCCCTTTGTTTCTGCCATTCTCATCAAGTACAACCTCCAACCAACTCCCTTCATTCTCATTGTATAAATCTTGTCCAATTTTTCTTGTCTTCAGCTCTGACATAGAGTCATCCTGACTCAAAACATGACTATTTTCTCTTCAAAAGATGCTGTTATACCTGCTGAGATTTTTCAGCATCTTCTGTTTCATTTCAGGTTCCAGCTTCTGCAACATTTCGCCTTTATCTGTTATTTTCCTGCTCTGAACACTCGGTGTTAATTGTAGTATTTGGTAGATTTCAGCCACAACTTCTTGTATGAAGCAAAGGCACCTCAAATATTGGTCCTCTTTGAAGCTGACATGAGAAAATTGTTCCTCAAATACTTCCAGGCCTCCTGTTGACAGCCTATATTTTCCTCAAGACTACCCCCACCCTGTAACTCCACTCTCCTCCTCCTCATTTTGTGTGGCCTTACTTAATTCTTCTAGTTATTCTCACTTCCTTAGCAAGCCACCCATGATCAGGAACAACTTTTATCATTACAAGTTTCTCAATCAACAAGAAACGAAAAAACGGGCAATAATTGCTCCAATTTAGCCCCAAAACCGTCCATCAAGGGTCAATTACACAATGGCAAGCACTGAGGCACATGGAGTTCTCGCTTCCCAACAAAACCCGTAACACTCAGTGCACTTAGTGAGGGTAACAATCAAAGGGGTCAAGACGCATTCTGTGGGCTTTCCCTCTCATATTTTAATGCCATGTCAACTTCAAGTACAAGAAGCCTTGTTGAAGTTGAAGAGAAGGCTGCATAAAATTTGATACCCTCTTTTTCACGTGGCCAGGCACTAGAGCCATCAATACCACACCTCACACCAATACCAGATACCCTTCATACCTCTCACTGCCCATCATCCAAGCTAGGAAATTTCCCAGACCAATTTTTCCCAAAAAAAATTCGAAGTGCTGAACGAATGAAAAAACGGAGGAAAAATGCAATCTTATGACAGAAATGCAATTCTCACCAGGAAGAGGGAATGGAGACTAAGCTCCCAGTGAAGCTGGTTGCAGAGCGCTTGTAGTGCGATTGTGCAAACACCCTAATATCCCAATGCACTGAGAAATTTCCTGTCATCTTCCTCATCCCTTGAACATTGGCATATATCCCTGTGTTCTGTCCCCTCCCTGTGCTAGTCACCCCCGCAACAACCAGTGCAGTGGATCAGAAAGATCATGCCCCATGTCATTGGCTGCTGGAATATCTAGAAAGATGCAACCAAATGTCAATAATTTATTAATTGTATAAGTCCAAATCAACCTTACTTGGTTAATATAGCGTTTGTGCCACTATATAACTCATTGGAAATTTTGCATAAAAAACCATTTTTAACCAGAATTCCTTAGGGTTAGAGAGAAAGAGTCATTTACCTGTAGATGTTGTAACTTGTTCGTATTTTAATTCCTCCTTTAATAAAATTTATCATATTTTCATCCTAGAAAAAGAAAACTTGTGTTTATGTTGTGCCTTTCATGTCTTTGGGACATCCAAAAATGTTGTAATGTTGTAAGGTTGGAAATGAGGCAGCCAATTGCAGCCAATTTTTGTAAAGTCCACAAAACAACAATATGATAATGACCAGACAATGTGTTTTGAGATTATTATTAATAACGTTGAAGAATAATTGGCAGGCGTTGGGAAAGAAAAAAAAAATTTTCCTTCCCTTGAACAGTTCAACAGATATATTCTCCACCTCTGGTGCTACTCACAAAAGCAATGACCATGCAGGAACCTAGTGTACCACAAGCTATTCGACAATGGGATGAATGTAACAGCCGAACCTAATCCTGCTCTGTTCCAGTACCCAGACATGCAAGTTTTCCAGCAACAGCGATTGAGCAGTAATCGGGAACAGAGGACAAGATAAAATCAGTCTGGAATTCTAACTCTAGACTATTGAGATCAATTATTTGCACCCTCATTGTTGTGCATAGTGAGATCAGCTAATCCAACCTTCCTAGTTCCATGCAGGTTGTTGGGAGGGGAGTGAAGGTGGAGAGGATAGGGAAGAAAAAGGGAAAGAAGATTCATTAATTTGCTCAAAATAAAAGGGAAGCAGCACAAACTGGAATTTTCATTGCTGGAATCTGAAGCAATCCCTAATAAAATGCTTTTGTAATATGGGCTGAGATTCTCCCAGCCTGCTGCGCTGCTCGAGCAAGCACAGTAAGTAGTCTTACAACACCAAGGTAAAGTCCAACATTTATTTGTTATTACGAGCTTTTGAAACACTGCTCCTTTATCAGGTGAGTGCAGGATTTGTTTCACAAACAGAGCAAAGACACAAACTCAATTATAAGATAATAATTAAAATGTGAATCTTAACAGGTAATCAAGTCTTTACAGGTGCAGACAAAATGGGTGGAGAAAAGGTTAAGCATAGTTTAAAGAGGTGTGAATTATCTCCAGCCAGGACAGTTAGTGAGATTTTGCAAGCCCAGACAAGTCGTGGAGGTTACAGATAGTGAGACATGAACCCAAGATCCCGGTTGAGGCCGTCCTCATGTGTGTGGAACTTGGCTATCAGTTTCTGCTCATCGATTTTGCATTCTCGTGCGTCATGAGGGTCACTTTTCCTGTGTTTGTCAGGACACGAGACATGGCAGACAGAGAGTATCCTTCATTGTTCAATACTTCCCTGGAGCAAAGAAGCTACGACATCTTCTCCGGAGTCTTCAACATGTCATTGACGAAGACGAACATCTGGCCAAGGCCTACATCCCCACTTCTTGCCTTCAAACAACCACATAACCTCAAACAGACCATTGTCCACAGCAAACTACCCAGGCTTCAGGAGAACAGTGAATACGACACAACATAACCCTGCCATAGCAACCTCTGCAAGAAGTGCAGAATCATCAAAACAGATGCCATCATCTCACATGAGAACATCATTCACCAAGCACACAGTACATACATAAGCAATTCAGTCAATGTTTTCTACCTGATGTGCTGCAAGAATGTTCCAAGGCACAGTATATTGGGGAGACCATGCACACGCTACAACAACGGATGAATGAACACCGCTTGACAATCTGTTCTTTTCCTGTTGGCAAATACTTCAGCAGTCATGGGCATTTAGCCTCTGATCTTCGGGTAAGCATTCTCCAAGATGGCCTTCACGACACATGACAACGCAGAGTCGCTGAGCAGAGCCTAATAGCCAAGTTCCAGTTGTTGGTGTCAACCGGGATTTTGGGTTCATGTCACACTATCTATTACCCACACGGCTTGCCTGGACTTGCAAAATCTCATTAACTGTCCTGGCTGGGGACAATACACGTCTCTTTAACCTGTGCTTAACTCTCTCTCTACTCTCATTATCTGTATCTTTAACACTTGATTAAAGACTCGCATTCCAACCATTATTTTGTAAATTGAGTTTGTGTCTTTATATGTCCTGTTTGTGAACAGAACTCCCGCTCACCTGATAAAAGCTAGTGGCTTATGCCACCAAATAACCTTGTTGGACTTTAGCCTGGTGTTGTAAGTGTTCCCCGACAAGAAGGGAAAACTTTTGCCTGGTAATTGTCAAGTGGTATCCTTCATTGTTGTCGTAGCTTCTGCACACTCTCACCAATGTACCATACCTCAGGATATCCTTTCCTGCAGCATATCAGGTCGACAATATTGGCTGAGTCACAACAGTGTGACTCAGGTACACAGAATACTGTATCTGGTGAATGGTGTTCTCACATGAGATGATGGCATCCATGTCAATGATCCACCACATTTTGCAGGGTTGTGTGGTGTCGTGGTCACTGTTCTCCTGAAGGCTGGGTAGTTTGCTGCGAACAATGGTCTGTTTGAAATTGCGTGGTTGTTTGAAGGCAATTAGCAGAGGTGTGGGAATGACCTTGGTGAGATGTTCACCCTCATCAATGACATGTTGAAGGCTCCGGAGAAGATGTTGTAGCTTCTCTGCTTCGGGGAAGTACTGGACAACAAAGGGTATTCTGTTTGCTGTGTCCGCCTTCTGAAGAGGTTGTGTGGTTTTTCACTGCGGCATGTTGGAACTGTCGATCAATGAGCTGAGCACCATATCCTATTCTTAAGAGGGCATCTTTCAGCATCTGTGGGTGTCTGTTGCAATCCTACTTGTCTGCATCCAAACAGCTGCTGTGCAGGCACCAGTCTGTAGTGGAGTTCAACACCAGCGTCACGCCATTTACAAGTTTCTGAGGCACTTCTTTTGAGCATAATCAGCTCTGCGCCAAGCTGATTATCATATTGAAATTATCATTTCAATGGAGAACAGCATGGTGGCACAGTGGCTAGCACTGCTGCCTCACAGCACCGGGGACCTGTGTTCGATTCCCAGTTCGGGTCACTGTCTGTGTGGAGATGCACATTCTCCCCATGTCTGTGTAAATTTCCTCTGGGTGCTCCAGTTTCCTCCACAGTCCAAAATACATGCTGGTTAGGTACATTGACCCAAACAGGCAAAAGAATGTGGTGATTAGGCAATTTCACAGTAACTTCATTGCAGTGTTAATGGAAGCCTTACTTGTAACTAATAAATAAAATTAAAATAAATAAAACTGATTAGTGGGCCCGGGATGATACTCTCCGGCCCAACTTGTGTTCCCCCCCCAACTCTGCTGGGTTTACGACTGCTCCCCACTAAAAGGAATAGACACTCTGACCTGGCTAGAGGGAACAGAGACCACTGAGGCCTCCTGAAGGTTAGGGGAAGGAGGATATCTCTTGGGCAGTGCCAGCTTGGCCACTAGATACCGGGCAGTGTGGGGCACGGGGGAGGTTGTGTGACCCGCAGCCATTCTGCAATTGGGATCAGTGGGAATTGGAGGAACTGGAAGATTGAAGTTTGGTGCAGGGAGGGGAGAGGAGGGGAGAGTGCATAGGATTTGACACAGGGGGTCTAGAAGGCCAGCAACTAGGGAGGGGTGGGGTGATCAAGAGACCAACGATCAGGGGTGTTGCAAGGCTGGCCAGCGATCGGAAACGCCATCAACAAGGGAGACTGGCAATGGAGTGCGCTGATCTCCACGCGGACAAGTTGGCGCATGCACACTGGCCCCATTATGCCGCAAACCTTTTGGGCAGGAATAGGCCTTGGCCACCACTCACCAAAGTGAACCCCACTGAGGCATTCTGCATTGCTCTCAGTATCAGAGATTTGCTCTAGTAGCTATGCCCAAAAAACTGGTGGGAAATAGTCCACACATTGGGCACTTAGACTTTATTTGGGAGAATCCCAGTCATACATTCTAACTGCAGAGACAAGAGGACAGGAAAAGTAACGTTTGGGTCAACAATGGATGTGAAAGAAGGAATACTTATAATGCAAGTTAGTTAGTTACACCTGCACAGTCAGACACATTGAAAGATTATTGTCAGCTTCTGGAGAGATTGTATCCCACAAATTCTCATCATTCTCCCACTCCATACTGTGAGATCACAATAATTTTATTCTTTTAATCTGCACATGGCCAAAATTTTTTATTACTGAGTTTATTTTTCACATCAGGGAATATCAGGATAAGTATAGTGTAGCTCAGAATGAAGAGATAAAATTGGTGGACATTGTCACAAAACTCTTGGCCAAAGTTGTGTTTTAGTTAAGTTGCTAAAGATGATATGCTTCTGCTGGAAATATGAAATTAGAATCAATTGGAAATATAAAGTTTTGCAAGGTTATGAAATGCCTTAGAGAAATCCCACATTTAAAACTTGATCACATAAATATCCTTGCCAGGGCTGCAGCCATGATGTTTCACAAAAATATATATTGACAAAATTTAAGAGCACAGTATCTCCATCATTAGCCATTCCAACACAAAAATTATCGCAAGTGAAATTTTAAATTATTTGTCAGATTTCAAAGTTTAGTCATAATTTAACAAGTTAACAGACAACAGGAAATCATGTAATGTTTACTGATCACTGATTAGATTTATGTGTGACAAATGCAGGTGGATCATACTTGTGTTTTTCCATCAGTCGAAATGAGTTATTTTCCAAGTAATTTGGATAATGCATCAATGTACCTTACAGTCCAATTGATCTAAGTAAGTCAACAGGTTAAGGTTAATTGCCTTGTGTATAGTGAGAATTCACAGTATGCAAAGGTATTGCAAACAGTATAACCACAATTTAACCAAGCATTATAAAATTAAACTATATTATTAATTTGTTTGTGAACTTTAGCCAAACAACAATCTGTTTGCTCAGCATTTTAGGAAACACAATGGTAGAGACACCAAATTCTTTTAATACAATGGAATACAGAAAGGCATCTGTTTTGGATATGCAAAAGCAAGTTTAATTATAAGCTTAGAATTCATGGGAGTGAATTTACTCATGGGTAGCGAGGCTGGTGCAGCCTCTCAGTTGATAAAAAAGTCCCAATTTGAGCAAGAAAATGCAAGAGAATTTTCGCCATTGAAAATTCGCAGATGTAAGCTGTAGCTTTGGACATTGGATTCATATGGGTGAGATTTCCTAGGTAACAAGGAGGAATCTGCAGGGGCGATTAGCTAATGATCGCCTAATCCTGTTGACAGAATGTTATTGGCTAAGGTAATAATGTGTAATATTATAATTGGACCCTCCAGAGTATATAATAGGCTGGCAAGGATATTGAAATGTTCAGAACAGTGTAACAATTTTATAACTGCGATATTATCTCAGAAAATAATCAATCCTTGACTGCTCTTTCTCCCGATAAATACATGAGCAAATAAATTCGTTTTCATTCCTTAACTACGTGCAGATTTTCATAGACTGTGTATTAGTTGAGTGAAATTGGCTGAGTACAAGATACTCCAGTGAGACACCTCAGAAATTCCTCTTACATTGTGATAGCAAGGTACTCATCGGTGACTGGAGGCAAGGCGTGTTCCCAAAAACATAGGTAAGTAGAAATCAGAGAAACCCTACAGTGTAGAAGGAGGCCATTTAGCTCATTGAGACTTCACCAATATCAATCCCACATATGCCTTACCTCCAGTACTACACACATTTACCTCACTAATCCGTCTACCTACATATCTCAGGACACTAAGGGGCAATTTTGAATGGCCAATCAGCATAATCCACACAACTTTGGATGGTGGGAGGAAACCAGAGGAAATCGGAGCACACGGAGAAAACCCATGCAGACACGGAGAGAATGTGCAGACTCCACACAGAGAGTGACCCAAGCTGGGAATCAAATCCAGGTCCTTGGAACTGTGAGGCAGGGATGCTAACCACTGTGCCACCTATACATTCTTTAAATACCACTCAGTATTAGAAGTCTACACATCTGGCAGTCAGAAGCCATAAGTTGAGTATCTTGGACTGAGAAAGAGATGCAAAAGCATGTAGAACCAACACGTAATGTAGAGGGGCTGGCGACGGACACTCAGATTTCCTATGGAGCAGCATGTAAATCTACGTGAGTAGGAGGGGCATTTGCAGAGAAGCTCTGCTTAAACATAGTGAGGCCGTGGATAGACATTCAGACACTATGAAATGGCATGTAAAAACTGTATAGCTAGAGAAGTGTCAAGGGGCTAGATCATGCACACAGACGACGGCTGGCTTGAATGCAAGAAACACACAGGGAGGGGTTCAGAAGTACAGAAGAGGTAAGGCCATGTGAGAGAACTGGAGGGTGAGGTCTCAGGAGTCTCCTGTGAGAGATTCATAAGAGAGAGAGAGAGAGAGACAGGGTGAAACTGGTTGGTCTGAAGCAGCATAGACCAAAGAGGGTTAACAGAAGTAAGCAGGTGACTGACTTGCTTTGTATGACAAAGAGACTGAGAGAGTATATAATTGTGCGATCTAGCGTACCATGTGGTAAAGTAGAGTATACTCAGTAAGAGGTCTGGCAACACCAATTTTAAATCCAACCGATTTATTTGATAGTAACTCTGCTAGCTTTCGGTGTTTGTGCCTTCGTCAGGCGAATGAGGTATTCTTGTCCCCAAAAGCACACATATCAGCACAGGGATGATCAGGGAACTCATTTCACTGGGAGAGTTTTGAAATAGGTCTGTTAAAAGTTGGGAATAAAGCAGAGATTTAACATATCGCATCGCCCTTAGAGTTTAGGGAAGATGGAGAGGATGAATCGAACACTACAGAATAGTTTAGCCAAGGCTATCTTAGGAGGAAATAATTGGGTGCAAGTCCTGCCTGCAATCTTGCTGCATCAAAAGGCTACTAGTGGAACAGGATTAACCCCTTTTGAACTGATGACGTGGAGAGTGATGCACCTCCCAGAGGATGCAATTACAAATGGAGGAGAATTAGAAATAAGCCAAGGCATGGTATTTCAGTATATGAGGAATCTAAAAGACAATGTGCATTTTCTCAAAAACTGGTGATCACACAACCGCAGCAGCACCAAGATTGGACTATGTTGCCTTCACTGGAAAATAAGATGGAGGTGAAACTCATGACAGACAAAAAGGGACGAAGAACTCGCTGGGAAGGGCCTTTTAATGTGGTGGCTATAAGGCAGATACGTACCCTAAATGATGAGAAGTGCGGCCCATGGTAGAAACACTGAACCCCAGTGGTAAATGTCAAGACAGCAAACTTGACCCAGCAACTGAATAATTTATTAAAATAGTAGAATTTGAGAGAATTTGATAAAAAAGAATTTATTCTGATTGCTAATTTTAAGGCCACGAGGCCAACTGAGCTGTGTTAAAGATTATATGCTAGCAGAGGATACTTGGAGCTCTAGAGACAAGATTACAATCAAGACACAGCTTCAATCATCCCCCAATGCAAAAGCAAGTCATGACACGTACAAGTGTGGCACGGTGATTGTGCAAGTTTTGTAAACAAGCTGTGTTATTCCCTGACACTGATCAACAATTGTGTTTGATGATTGTCAGACAGAAGTTGTGGAGACTGCTATAATGAATGCATGTGATTATATTTTATTGGTATTGAATGTACAGATTTTGACTCAGATGGGACCAGCAATGAGGTCCTTCAGCATTCCCCTGGGGAGATACTTGTTAAAACCTATTTATATATGGCACACAACATGCTAGGTTGACCAGTGAGGCAAAGTGTAGGGTATGTTTGCACATCCCAATACATGCAGGTGGGGGAGTATCTTTACAATTAGTAATGGTAAATCAAACAGCCCAGAATTCCAAGTACCCTGTACATCCGATACCAGGAAACATCAGTAAAGAGGTAAGGAAAGAATTACATAAGTGAGTCTTGTGCAGAGAGGTTAGATCATTTAAACACATATACACCTATCTATAACTTAGGGAAACCAGCTCCTAACTCAGTTTTAAAACAGCAACACCAAAACCAAAAGGGGTATATTCTGCTAGAAACATGGAAAGCCAATGGAAAAATTTAAGCATGAGTGAATGTGACCACATGGTAGATAAAACCACATGGCTATGCCCAAGTCCATCTAGTAATAGCTAATCTTGAAATATTTCTTATTGCTTCAGAGGAGGCAATACTTATTCAACTCTCAATGGAACATATTGGATTTGTGGGGATAAGACATATCTTTGGTTCCCTGTCAGATGGAAGAGGTCATGTTACCTTGGATATGTAATCCCCTATTTATATCGCACTCCTGAACTCCGTCCCCTGACAAGAAACTGATGAGCTATTACAGAAACAGAATGGTTCTTTGGCATGTTGTTCCCCAATATGGAGTAGCTAAAGCAATGCGAAAAATTCTGGTTCTATGCTCCATTTTGAAATAAGTCACCAACGATACAGCAACTGCCTTGTTAAAGTTAGTGACAAGATGGTAACCATATGCACTGTGGTACTTCAACATAAATTGGCATTGGATTATGTCTTGGCAGCAAGGAGTGAGACTTGTGCAGTGATTGGATCAGAATGTTGCACATACATATCTATCTGGCAGCACAGTAGCATAGCGGTTAGCACTGCTGCTTCACAGCTCCAGGGACATGGGTTCAATTCCCGGCTTGGGACACTGCTTGTGTGGAGAATGCACATTCTCTTATTTCTGCATGGGTGTCCTCCCACAGTCTAAAGATGTGCAGGTTAGGTCGATTGGCCATGCTAAACTTGCCCCTTCATATCCTGAGATGCGTAGGTTAGAGGGGTTAGCAGATAAATATGTAGTGATATGTGGGTAAAGCTTGGGTGGGATTTGATCAGTGCAGACTCAATGGATCCAATTGCCTCTTTCTGCACTATAGCGTTTCTATGAATCTACGATACCAGACAGTTCAGAAAACATAACTAATGTGGTTAATCATATCTGGAAAAAAGTGGAGAAATTCAAAGGTCCTGAGCAATTTACCTTTGGTGGTTGGCGCTCAGGCTAGCTATGGTCTTTGCGAACATCAATCCTACAAGGGACTGCAATATTCTTCATGGTGATCTTGTCATTGATGGTGCTTGTCAGTGTAGCTAAATAAGACAGTGTAAGGTAGTCCAAGTCCATAGAAGGGATGATACCAATGATGGTAGTTAAGTTGAGGAAGCAAGGATATGAAGGGATCAGTCATCCTTTAGAACACAGGAACAAGTACTGAGAGATTTCTATTTGGTGGCCTTATCTTGGGCTATAGCCAAAGGTCAAAATTGGGGACTGATGGGGATTCTAAGTATGAGGCCCTTCATTTTAATTTTGTTGTAATAAGTAGACTAATTATAAAATGCCTTATATATAGTGAGAATTTACATTATGCCTGGAACAAAATATGCAAAGATATTATAAACTCTATGATCACAATTTAACTAAGCATTATGAAATTAAACTGCATTATTAACATGTTTACAAACTTTAGCCAAACAATAATGTTTGCTCAGCATATTGAGAACCAAAGTGGTAAAGAGACCAAATTCTTTTAATACAATGGAGTTAAAAAAAAAGTTTCTCGTATCTATTCTGGATACCCAAAAGCAACTTTAATCATAAGCATAGAATGTATGGGAGTGAATGTGCTCATGGGTAGTGAAGCTGATGCAGTCTCTCAGCTAACAAAATAATCCCTGATTCAAGCAAAAGAATGACTCCAACTGCCAATTAAAATTCGCAGATGTAAGCTGTGGCTGAGGACACTGGGTTCAAATAAGTTAGGCGACAGCGGAGGAACTAGCAGGACAATGAGCTAATGATCTCCTATTCCTGTTAACAGGTGGAATGTTATTGGCTAAGGTATAAATGTGTATATTATAATTGGATCCTCGCTCATTTACGACAGACTGGGTGGGGACATTGCTTAGAACATGTTTAGAACAGTACAACAATTTTACAATTGTGATGTCATCTCAGAGAGAATAGTCAACTCTTAACTGCTCTTTCTCCTGATGCATGCATTAGCAAGTGAATTCCTTTTCATTCTTTAACTACATGTTGATTTTCATAGTCTATCTATTGGTTGAGTGAAATTGACTGAAGAAAGCACTTCACCCCAGTGAAACACCTCAGACAATTTCTCCTACTGTTCCTGACTGCTGGCTTATTCACTGATAGCTGAATCTTAATTCATTCAGAGAAATTAGGAATAAGCAATAAATATGGCGTTGCCAGCTTCACTCACATCAGAAACGGGTTGACATTTTGTGGGACTCTGTGCTCAGCTTCGTTTACATCCCTGTTATCCCTAGGATCTGAAGGCTGTAACCCAGCCCTGCCAGGCACTCTTCCCATAATCACTGCCCGCACTCTCTCTGTCCCCCACCCCTCATGTACACTCTCTCTCTCCTTCCATCATCAGTGATGCAGTGGAAAGTTTTTAGGTGCAGGTGCTTGAGTATTGGTCATATAATTCACAACTTTCTTGAAGGAGTTATGTATTAATTATTTAAGTCTGTAAACCAATTACCCGAGAGTGGCAACAGACACCCCACACCCCCCCGCCCACCACCCATCCACCAGAGATCCATCTGAAACCCCCAGTACCCCCTGTGAATTATCGGGCTTCCCCTAAACCCCCCCTCCCCCCACCAGAGATACAACTTACCCACCCTCTTCCTCCAGACAATGATCTGGCCTCACTCACCGCACTCCCCCCACCACTCCCAGATATCTCATTCCCCTCCCCAGAGAATGGTTTGGTTTCACTCACCCTCCCATCCCGCAGAGGAACATCTGCCTTGCTTCTTCTCCCCACTTCCCCTCCAGACAACGATCAGCCTTCCCCTCACCTCCCCAGACAATGATCACCCTCCCTCCAGATAATGATCAGCTCTCCCCCTCACACCGAGATACATAGAACATAGAACATAGAACAATACAGCACAGAACAGGCCCTTCGGCCTTCGATGTTGTGCCGACCAAAATAAAAAGCAATGCCCCTCCAAACTAAACCATTCCCTTCTCTTCCATATACTTATCAATTACCTCTTAACGCCACCAAACTTGGCGCATCTACAACAGCTGCAGGCAGGGCATTCCACTCCCTAATCACTCTTTGAGTAAAGAACCTACCTCTGATATCCGTCCTATAACTCATACCCCTTAATTTAAAGCTGTGTCCCCTTGTGCTAGCACATCTAACCCATCTAACATCTGACCCTCCTTCTTCCCCTTCCCCACCAGACAATGATTGACCCTACCCCACCCCATCTTACCACAGATACAGCTGACCTGTCTCCTCCCCGCCTCCTTCCCCCCACCAGACAATGATCTGGCTTCACTCCCCTCCCTCTCCCCAACGAGAGAATGATCAGACCTGCCTCCCTCTCCCTCACATCCCCCCCGCCCCCATCACCCCCACAACTGATCTGAGTTAGAGAGTCGTTTTAGAGCACTGAACACATTCTTTAGCAGCCGGAGCACCCGATTCAGACTTTTATTTAGCAGGTCCATTACAGCGCGGTTCCGGATCAGCAAATGTAGTGGGGTAAAGGGAGAAATTCAGATAAAGTTGGGCAGGCAGTTCATTAATTCAATTTAAACGCATGCAAATGCATTTAAATTGCCACTGTGCCATTTTGGGTGCGAAGCAGATTGCTACTATTCCCAGGTTTCAGTAAAGGGGCAATCTGTGCGGAGGGGGGCACAGATCGTGTTAATGGGCTCACACCCAATTTTACCACACTTTCGCTCACATTTGCAATGGTAAAATTGGGCCCATTTTAGGATTTCCTATCATTTGGAAGCCTTGTGTCAGGGCATGGTATATAAATTCACCCAATTCGCATCCAGAGAACTTACCATTAATACCTAGCATGGATTAGTTCACCAGTCTCAGCTAAGCAATGACACTTGATCTCATTACCCAGGGCTAGGGACAAATAAAGTAAAAAGCTCTTTCCCCTAACACATGATGATACCCATCATACTGAAGAAGATAGAATGTGCTTGAGATAATGATATGCATTGGCTTTAAAATTACACTTGAGAAGCTTACAAATTTAAAACTGGGTTATGATGATACTGTTGTCAACTCAACCACAGTTAATGCAGATCTGACCCAAATATTAAAAAGAGGTTTTCCCCACTCTGAGATAGGGCAAAGAATGCCAGCCATGGTTCACTCACATCAATATTGGGCTCAATTGTTGTGTTTGTCATGGCTGAATAGCCAAAACCTTTCACATCCTGGCCTATATGAGGAAAAACCACATGAACAATGAACTGGGCAATGATAAATAATCATGGAACCATCAAAGGACACTCCAACATTTTCAGGAGGAGGAAGGGGCAAGTTGAAAATGTTATTCTGGAAGCCTTTGATTTCTCTTTCCAAATCCAACCCTATTAAAAGCAATTTTAGATTGGTAACAAATGATTAAATGGCAAATAATGCTTCATTGTGAACTCTTTGTTTCATTAATAAAACCAACTGTGTTTAAACATAGAAGTTATTTCTTACCTGGACTAATGTTAGAGCTGCCTTCTGAAGTAGGCATTCAGCATAGCAGATTTCGGCATGCATCTCCTCTAATGGGGAAAAACATATTCAGGACCATTTGCAATCAAAATTTAGGTTTAAAATAGCACTTAGAGATATAAGAAATAAGCAAAAGAAATTATACTCATGCACTGACATTGTCCGGATTATGCATTCCAAACACGCTTTATGAAGCAGATGTTTTTACAACAGCCAGAAATAGAAATGATATTAAAGGCACAATAAAGTGGCACAAGGATGTGGGGGAATGGCAAGTCCATTGTCTTTCAGATGGCATTGCATTTTACCAGCAGCCATCCTCCCAATGGCCATTTGAGCCACTTAAGTGGCTAATTAAGTGTCTCTTCCTGTCACTGCTGGTAATTTAGTCGCAGCATGCAAGGGGACCAATAATAGGTCAGGAGATTGCAAAATGAACCCTGGTCACCTTCTAGCAGGTGCAGGGGTTTAAATCATGGAAGCATAGAATTCTACAGTGCAGAAGAGGGCCATTCAGCCAATTGAGTCTGCACTAACCACAATCCCACTTAGGCTCTATCCCATAACCCTTTGCATTTGCCCTAGCTGGACCCCTTACACAACCAGGCAATTTAGCGTGGCCAGTTCAAAACACCAACGCATCTTTGGACTGTGGGAAGAAACCCATGCAGACACAGACAGTGATGCAAATAGGGAATCGAACTCGGGTCCCTGGGGTTGTGAGGCAGTAATGCTAACCACTGTGTCACCCACAAGGTTGGGCCATGGCCATCCCCAAGAAAAGGCAGTAGCATCAATTGGTCTCATCAATCTCATCAAGGACCCCTGTCCCCGTACCCCCACCTCTTGCCAGAGCTTGCCTCCACAATCCCCAGACCTCTTTTACCTGGTTGCACAAGCACTGTTCCCATGGTATCCTCTACTTCCAGGTGCAGTCCTAACAGTGGGCACCTCTTCTGACAGTCTGTTCAATTATTAGCCCTCCAACTGACCAGCAACCTCTGGGCAATCAGTTCTACAGCCCTTCAAAGTGGACGTTCCCCACTCACACTCTCACCTCTCTGCCCCGTCTCTTTCAGCCCATTAAAAGGAGAAAAACAAAAAACTCAAGCTGTGAAATAAGTAACTGAGACATTTACAAATCTTCATTGATTTGTTATAAGCATTCCATTATTAAGGATGAAATTCAGAGTACTTTGGAAATGCATGGTAAAATAGAGCTGAAGATATTTAGAAAGACGGAATGTTGAGAAAGTGAGGAGGCTGCAAAATGACTTGGATAGGCTAGGAAAATGGGCAAAATGCAGATGGAATGCAATGTGGGAAACTGCGACGTTATGCACTTTGGTAGAAAGAATAGAGACGTAGATTATTTTCTAAATGGTAAATTGGGAAATTCGGAAATCTGAAGCACAAAGGGACTTGGGATTCCTGGTTTGTGACTCTCTTAAGATTAACATGCAGGTTCATTGGCAGGTAGGAATGGAAATTCAATGTGAGCATTCATTTCTAGAGGGCTAGAATATAAGAGCAGAGGGAAGGTGGGACCTGTATAAACTGGACAGATTATACCTCGGCAGAATCGGGTCTGAGGTCCTTGGGGAGGTGGGATACACTAATATGGCAGGGAGGTGGGAGCCTTTGCAAGGATTCAGAGCAGGGGGAATTAAGAACAAGAGGAAAAGACAGTAAGAAGAATAAGGAAAGTATAGGCAGAGAAATCAAGGGTCGAAGTCAGATAAGGACTGAGCAAAGAAATCGTAGGAAAGGGGAAAAAAATATTAAAAGTGCCCACCTTAAAGTTTTGTACACGAATGCTCAGGGCATTCAAAAAAAAAATAAATGAATTAGATGCACAGATAGATGTAAAGTGTAGTTATCATTTCAGAGATGTGGCTCCAAGATGTGCAAGGATGGGAACTAAACATTGAGGGATATTTGGTGTTTAGGAAGGAAAGACAGAGATGGTTAGTTGCATTGTTGCTTAAAGATGATATTGATATGATATTAAGGAAAGATTTTAGCACAGATGACATGGAATCTGTATGAGTTGAGTTAAGACTCAAATAGCACAAGCGGTCACAGGCTTAGGGTGAGGGGGGTAAGGTACAACTCAGATGCTAGAGGGAATTTTTTCACACAGAGGGTGGTGGGGGTATGGAATGCGCTGCCATGTAAAGTGGTGGAGGCAGGCACTCTGGAGTTATTTAAGAGATACTTAGATGGGCACATGAACAGAATGGGAATGGAGGGTTATAGAAAACTGATTTAAAATAGGGATCATGAGCCTTGGGAGTTCCCTGGGAAGTGTGTAAATTGTCAACGATATTGATGTATTTGTTTTACCCTACAGGTCCGCCTTGTTGTCTAACATGGGGCATACATATAATGGGTCATGAGAGGGCAGCTCTTGGATTTTTCGAGAATATCCTAGTGCTTCACGTCGTTAGTGTACGCTTGACCTGGACCATTTGATGGGCAACACGACAGATCAGTGACCACTGCTGTGCTGTGCAGACACATGGATATGGGCCTGTGTCTGTGGGAGTTTGCGCATTCTCCCTGTGCTTGCATGGGTTTTCTCCAGGTGCTGCATTTTCTCCCACATCCTAACGATGTGCTCTTAGGCTAATTGGCAGAACAAATTCTCCCTAAATTGTCTCAAATTTGGTTATAATGCATAGATCTATAAACATAGACAGGGATGACAGGGATCATGGATAGAAGTGGGAACATCGAGGTGGCAGCGCGGGCTCGTTGGGCCGAAGGGCCTGTTTCCTGTGCTGTTTTGTTCTAAAGCAACTAGGGGCATAAAACATTGGTGGGGTGGTATACAGACAACCAACTGTAGTGGCAATGCTGGGACTTCTTGAGAAGGTGAGAGGGCATGGGATCCAAGGGGCTTTGGCCTTGTGGATCCAAAACTGGCTTGCCTGCAGAAGGCAGAGAGTAGTTGTGGATGGGTCTTCTTCTGCATGGAGGTCAGTCACCAGTGGAGTGCCCCAGGGATCTGTTCTAGGACCCTTGCTGTTTGTCATTTTCATAAATGACCTGGATGAGGAAGTGGAGGGATGGGTTAGTAAGTTCGCCGACGATACAAAGGTTGATGGTGTTGTGAATAGTCTGGAGGGATGTCTGATGTTGCAGCGAAACATAGATAAAATGCAAGACTGGGCGGAGAAGTGGCAGATGGACTTCAACGCAGATAAATGCGTGGTGGTCCATTTTGGCAGGATCAATGGGATGAAGCAGTATAATATCAAGGGTAGGAGTCTTGGCAGTGTTAAGGAGCAGAAGGATCTTGGGGTCCGGGTCCATAGGACTCTTAAGTCTGCCCCGCAACTGGAAGATGTGGTCAAGAAGGCATATAGTGTACTGGCTTTCATTAATAGAGGAATTGAGTTTAGGAATCAGAAGGTAATGCTGCAACTTTATAAGACTCTTGTCAGACCCCACTTGCAGTATTGTGTGCAGTTCAGATCCACTCACTATAGGAAGGATGTGGAAGCTATTGAGAGGGTGCAGAGGAGATTTACAAGGATGTTGCCTGGATTGGGGGCATGCCTTATGAAGGTAGACTGAGAGAGCTAGGTCTCTTCTCCCTGGAGATACAAAGATTGAGAGGCGACCTGATAGGGGTTTATAAGATGTTGAAAGGAATGGATAGAGTGGATTCTCGGGCTATTTCCCAGGGCTGAAACGGTCACTACGAGAGGACACAGGTTTAAGGTGCTGGGGGGCAAGCACAGAGGAGATGTTAGAGATAAGTTTTTCACTCAGAGGATGGTGAATGAATGGAATCCGTTGCCATCAGTGGTGGTAGAGGCGAACTCGCTGGGGTCTTTTAAGAGAATTCTGGATGAATACATGGGATTTAATGGGATTGGGAGTTACAGATAGTTCTATGGTCTGGTAGGTATAGATATGATCGGCACAACTTGTGGGCTGAAGGGCCTGTTTGTGCTGTAGTGTTCTATGTTCTATGTTCTAAAAGCTTTAGACAGGAAATCAGAGAATCATGTGTTAAAGGAACACCTATGATTTTGGACGACATTAATCTGCATTCAAATTGGAAGAATCAAATTAGTCAAAGTACCAATAAAGGAGGAATTTTTGGACTACATATGGGATAGTTTTTTTGAGCAATTACATTGAGGAACCAACAAGGGATCAGGCCATATTAGACTGGATGTTGTGCAATAAGAAAGGATTAGTTGGCAACAGAGTTGTGAGAGAACCCTCCGGGACGTGTGACCATAATATGGTAGAACTCTTTGTCAAGATGGATAATGATGTAGTTGATTCTGAGAAGGGGGAATCAGGGTCCTGAATCTCAATAAAGATAACAATGATGGTATGAGACATGAACTGGTCTTAATGGACTGGGAAATGGCAGGCATTTAATGAACGAATAGGTGAACTCCAGTTGTAAATTCCAGGTTGGCACAAGAGTAGTAAGGGAATTGTGGCCAAACCATGGCTTACAAAGGAAATTAGAGATAGCATCAGATTCAAGGAAGAAGCATACAATTTGACAAGAAAAAGCAATAGGCCTGAGGATTGGGAGCAGTTTAAAATTCAGCAAAGGAGGGCAAAGGAATTGATTAAGAAGGGAAAAATGGAGAATTAAAGTAAGCTAGGAGGGAACATAAAAACTGACTGTAAAAGTTTCTACAGATATGTAAAGAGAAAAAGATTGACAAAAACGAATGTAGGCCCCTTACAGTCAGAAATGGGAGAATTCATTACGCGGAATAAAGAAATGGCTGAAGAATTAAATTTGTATTTTGCTCCAATCTTCACAAAGGAAAACATGAATAATGTGCCAGAAGTGCTGAGAGAAACATGCTTTAGTGAGGAGCTGAAGGAAATCACCATTAGTAGAGAAATGGCTTTGGGGAAACTGTTGGGATTGAAGGTGGGTAAATCTCCAAGTTTTGATAATCTATAGGAAGTACAGATTAGGAAGTGGCCCTGGAAATACTAAATCCATATGCGGTTATTTTTCAAAATTCTATGGACTCTGGAATAATTCCTATAGATTGGAGGATAGCTATTCAAAAATGGAGATAGAGAGAAAACAGTGAGCCTGATATCCTTATTTGGGGAAGTTGCTAGAGTCTTTATCAAGGATTTCATAACTTGGCATTTGGAAGGCAGTGGTATAATCAAACAAAGTCAGCATGGATTTACAAAAGGGAAAACATGCTTAACGAATCTACTGGAATTTTTTGAGGATGTAACTAGTAGAGTTGACCAAGGAGAACCAGTGAATGTGGTTTATTTAGACTTTCAGAAGGCTTTCAACAAGGTCTCATAACAGACTACCATATAAAGTTAAAGCACTTGGGATTGCAGGTAATGTCTTGAGATGGATAGAAAGCTGGTCAGTAGATAGGAAGCAAAGAGTTGGCATAAATGGGTCTTTTTCTGATTGGCAGTCAGTGGCTAGTGGGGTTCTACAGGGATCTGTGCCAGGACCCCAACTGTTCACATTAATGAAAAGGGAACTGAATGTATTATCTCCAAGTTTGCAAATGATACAAACTTGAGTGAAGGATGAGCTGTGAGGAGGATGCAGAGATGCTTCAATGTGATTTGGATAGATTGAATGTGTGGGCTTCTGCATGACAGATGCATATAATGTGGATAAATGTGAGGTTATCCACTTTGAGAAGCATAGAATGAGTCTTCCTATTATTGCTACCATTCTTTACTCATTCTATACTCATTGGAATTCAGTAAAATGAGGAGAGATCTGATAAAAACATATAAGATTCTGAATGGAATAGATAAGATAGAAACAGGAAAGTTGTTCCCACTGGCAGGTGAAACTAGAACTAGATGGCAAGGCCTCAAAACAAGGAGGAGCAGATTTAGGACTGAGTTGAGGAGGAATTTCTTCACCCGAATTGATGTGAATATGTGGAATTCTCTGCCCAGTGAAACAGTTGAGGCTGCATCATTGAATGTTTTTAAGGCAAGGATAGATACATTTTTTAAAGTAAATGAATTAAGGGTTATGGTGAGCAGGCCGGTAAGTGGAGCTGAGTTATGAAAAGATCAGCCATGATCTTATTAAATGGTGGAGCAGGCTCATGGGGCCAGATGGCCTATTCCTGCTCCGAGTTCTTATGTTATGTTTTAAGCAAGTTATTATCTGAATTGGTGTAAATTGAGAGAGGTGGATAGCAAATAAGACTTTGGAATCCTCGTGCACCAACCGCTGAAAGTAAAAGTGCAGGTACAGCAGACAGCAAAGGTGGCAAATGGTATGTTGACCTTCATAGTAAGAGGATTTGAGCATAGGGATAGGGATGTTTTGCTGCAATTGTATAAGACATTGGGCGAGGCCACACCAAGAGTATTGTGTGCAGTTTTCGTGCCTTATCCAAGGAAGGATATCTTTCGTATAGAGGGAACAGAGCAAAGGTTTACCAGGGCTGATTCCTGGGATGGCAGGGCTGTCATATAAGGAGAGACCATGTTGTTTAGTATTATGTTCACTGGAGTTTAGAAAAGTGAGAGGAGATCTCATAGAAACCTATAAAATTCTAACAGGGTTGATTCAGAAAGAATATTCCCAATGGTGAGGCGTCTAAAAACTAGGGGTCATAATTTAAGGATAAGGGGTAAATGTTTTAGAACTGAAGTGAGGACTAATTTCTTCACTCATTTGGGGGTGAATGTGTGGAATTCACTACCACTGAATGTAGTTGAGGCCAAAACATTTCCTGATTTCAAGAGGAAATCAGATATAGCTTTTGGGGCTTAAGGGATTAAGGGATATGGGAGGAAGGAGTGATCAGGACATTGAATTTGATGATCAGCCATGATCAAAATGAATGGCAGAGAAGGCTTGAAGGGACAAACGGCCTTCACTTGTTCTAGTTTCTATGTATGTACTGCTGAGGTTATATGAGGCTCTGGTCAGACCCCATTTGGAATACTGTAAGCAATTTTGGGCCCCATTACTAAAGAATGATGTGCTGGCCTTGGAAGAGGTTCAGAGGAGGCTCACGAGAATGTTTCCAGGAATGAAGGGTTTGTAATGTAAGGAGCGATTGAGGAGTCTGGGTCTATACATGATGAAGTTTAGAAGAGACAGGTGGGATCTAATTGAACCCTTCCAGAATATTGGAGGGGCCTCGATACAATGGATACGGAATTGATGGCTTCCACAAGTGTGGAGACTAAAACTCGAGGGCACAACCTCAGAGTGAAGGAGATGATGAGGAATTTCTTCAGCTACAAAGTGGTCAATCTGTGGAACGCATTGCCAAAGAGGACTGTGGAGGCCAAGTCAATGAGTGTCTTCAAGACAGAGATACTTAGGTTCATAATCAATAAGGGGATTAAGGATTATGGGGAGAAGGTGGGGAGAATGGAGATGAGGATCAAATCAACCATGATTGAATGGTGGAGTAGACTCAATGGGCCGAATGGCCTAATTCTGCTCCTATGTCTTATAATCCTCACCTTGACTTAGTTCAGAAACTCTTTCAGAAAACAAAGATCATTTTAATTATGGATACTAAAACACAATTGCAAATATGTAAAATTAATGAAATCACATAGATTTCAAATCTTTAACTGTTTTATTCATGCAGCAAATGTAAACATAAGTAAGATGACACCAGCCTAGTGACATTTGATTTGATTAATTTAGTTACTTTAGTAAAAGCTATATCATTCTGAAAGCTTGGTTGCTGATGACATACCATCTTGAGTCCCTTCCTTTCTGAGTTAAACGGGTTGAAATTTACTCTCCAAGTTTGTCAATTTTCTGCTTCCCAGATGACTTTATTTATCATTATCTCCCTTTGTATGTTTCAGCTCCCATAATGGTCTAGTCATCCAAATTCATTTCTCTTCATTTCCACCTTATTCCCTTCCCTCATCACATTGCTTCCACTCAAGAATTTTTTGTTAATCTTGCTTTTGTCTCAATTACTCCATGCCTCTTCACCTCTACATTGGTCCTTCATATTGCCTCTCTATCTTTCCCTCTCTCTGCCTTTTTTGTCCAACCAGCACCACTGTTCTCCACTTATGTTTAGAGTGCCTCCTCATGGAATCAAAAATGCTTTCTTTCAAATACTCATTAGACTTGTACCATTCTCTTTGCCCAAACTTATGCTTCACAAGCTAATCAATCATTCCCTTTCCTATAAATGGATCATTACGCAACTTCATTTATTCACTGTCCCATTTCTCCTTCACTATGTTCATTAATCCCTGCCCTGTTTGTCACCAGCTTTCCCTTCCCTTTTCATACACTGTTACATAGAACATAGAACATAGAACATTACAGCACAGAACAGGCCCTTCGGCCTTCGATGTTGTGCCGACCAAAATAAAAAGCAATGCCCCTCCAAACTAAACCATTCCCTTCTCTTCCATATACTTATCAATTAACCTCTTAAACGCCACCAAACTTGGCGCATCTACAACAGCTGCAGGCAGGGCATTCCACTCCCTAATCACTCTTTGAGTAAAGAACCTACCTCTGATATCCGTCCTATAACTCATACCCCTTAATTTAAAGCTGTGTCCCCTCGTGCTAGCTTTCTCCATCCTAGGAAAAAGGCTATCACTGTCCACCCTATCTAAACCTCTAATCATCTTATATGCTTCAATAAGATCCCCTCTTAGCCGCCTCCTTTCTAACGAAAACAACCTCAAATCCTTCAACCTCTCTTCATAGGACCTGCCCTCCATACCAGGCAACATCCTGGTAAACCTCGTCTGTACCCTCTCCAATGCCTCCACATCTTTCTTATAATGTGGCAACCAGAACTGCACCTTAACTATCCACACCAATCCAATTCTTTAACATTTCCCAGTCCAACCATTTAATACTCTGTCTGAAATACTCACTAACCTTCTATATAGTCACATTCCTAGTTCCTAAATTATCATATAACTCAGCCATGTTTTTATATATTTACACTAAACGTTTACTGTACCTTCTGTCAGTTGGTCAGACTCGTGCTTTGAAACTAAATGCGATAATGACTCCACAACAGAATTCTTCTTTCGAAACCTGAACAAAACATTTTTAAGCCTGTTGAGAACTTTGATATAGCAATAGATTGCTGTTTGAATTAGTCTTGTTTTATGAAGGAATAGCATGCTTTTTAATAAGAGTTAGATTTTCAAGCACACGATGAAAAGCTTTCCATACTTTAATTTTCCAATATTGAGACAGCTACAATAGCTTTTCTGAATTCAATTATTGTCCATCCCCAGTTGCAATTGGTAATGCAGTGGCCAACTTGAGCTATTACATCCGGGTGGTCTCTCCCAGTGCAGTTAGGTAGATGTTCCAGGATTTTGACTCACTGACGAAGAATGAACAGCAACTTAAATCAGGATAGCTTTAAAGTGGAACGGAATTTCTACTGTCTAGAATGATAAGGAGAACAACACACATTTTTCCACATTATGCTCCATTTGCCAGATCTTTGCCCATTCATTTAATCTACCTATCTCTTTGTGGTTACTTCCTTATGTATGCTTCACAATTTATTTTTTTTACCTACCTTTGTCACCAGTAAATGTGGCAACAATCACTACAATTCCTGTTTACAATCAAATGTTTATAATTTAAATAAATAACTTAATAAGTTGCAAAGTTTATATGAGGAAGTTACCACAAAGAGATAAATAAAGTGAATGAACACAGATCTGACAAATGGAGCATAATGTCGGAAAATGTGATCTGCTGTACTTAACATTCCAGATAATAGATTTGAGTGCACATCCATGTTTAGGATCTGCAACATACAACCAGTAGTGTGATGCTGGCTGCTATGTTGTGACCCAATCAAGTGCTATGGGAGTCCTATCCCCAGTTCTCCTCTCTTTCTATCATTGGTCCTTTAGAAATTGAGTCTGGAAAATTGATAATGGAAAAATGGAAAACAAGCAGATGGCAGATGAATTGAACAGGTGTTTTGCATCAGTCTTCACTGAAACAAGTAACATCTCAGATGCAGTTATAAACCAGGAAATGAAAGGGAGGGAAGAACTCAGGAAGATAGAGTCATCAGAGAAGTAGTAGAGTAAATCGTTGGAGCTATGGGCTGTTAAGAGCCTCGGTCATGATGGACTCCATCGTAGAGCCTTAAAAGAAGTGACTGGAGTTCACGTCATAGAGGAGAACATATTGGCATGGATAGAAGATTGGCTAGCTAATAGGAATGATGTAGAGATGCCGGCGTTGGACTGGGGTAAACTCAGTAAAGTCTGACAACACCAATTTTAAATCCAACCAATTTATTTGATAATAAATAGATAGTAAACTAGCTAATAGGAAGCAGAGATTAGGCAAAAATGGCTCTTGTTCTAGTTGGCAGGATGTAACAGGCAAATTGTAGAATCTCTACAATGCAGAAAGAGGCCATTTGGCCCACTGACTCTGCACAGGCAACAGTCCCATCCAGGCCCTATCCCCATAACCATATGCATTTACCCTGCTAATCCCCTGACACTAAGCAGCAATTTAAGCCAATCAACCTGGTCCGCAAATCTTTGGGATGGTGAGTGAAAATTGGAACACCTAGAGGAAACCCACATAGACACAGAGAGAATGTGCAAACTTCACACTTAAGTTGGACCCAAGATTGGAATTGAAAGGTTGGTTCCTATCTTTAAGAAAGGGAACAGGGATAGTCCAGGAAATTACCGACCGGTGAGTCTGACTTCAGTGGTTGGTAAGCTGATGAAGAGGTTTCTGAGGGATAAGATATATGAACATTTGGAGAAATTTGGACTGATTAGAAATAGTCAGCATGGTTTTGTCAAGGGCAGGTCATGTCTTACGAGCCTAGTTGAGTTCTTCAAAAATGTGACTGAACACATTGACGAAGGAAGGGCGGTGGACGTAGTGTATATGGACTTTAGTAAGGCGTTTGATAAGGTCCCACATGCAAAGCTTCTGGAGAAGGTGAGAGGGCATGGGATCCAAGGGGCATCGGTCTCGTGGATCCAGAACTGGCTTGCCGGCAGAAGGCAGAGAGTGGCTGTGGATGGGTCTTGTTCTGCATCGAGGTCGGTAACCAGTGGAGTGCCCCAGGGATCTGTTTTGGGACCCATGCTGTTTGTTATTTTCATAAATGACCTGGATGAGGAAGTGGAGGGATGGGTTAGTAAGTTCGCCGACGATACAAAGGTCGGTGGTGTTGTGGATAGTCTGGAGAGATGCCAAAAGTTGCAGCGGGACATAGACAGGATGCAAGACTGGGCGGAGAAGTGGCAGATGGACTTCAACACGGATAAATGTGTAGTGGTCCATTTTGACAGGAATAATGGGATGATGGAGTACAATATAAGGGGTAGGAGTCTTAGCTGTGTTGTAAAGCAGAAGGATCTCGGGGTCCGGGTCCATAGGACTCTTAAATCGGCCTCGCAGGTGGAGGAAGTGGTCAAGAAGGCATATGGCATACTGGCCTTCATTAATCGAGGAATAGAGTTTAGGAGTCAGGAGGTAATGATGCAGCTCTATAAGACTCTTGTCAGACCCCACTTGGAGTATTGTGCGCAGTTCTGGTCGCCTCACTATAGAAAGGATGTAGAGGCTATTGAGAGAGTGCAGAGGAGATTTACAAGAATGCTGCCTGGATTGGGAGGCAGGCCTTATGAAGATAGGTTGAGGGATCTGGGGCTCTTCTCACTGGAGAGACGTAGATTGAGAGGCGACCTGATAGAGGTTTATAAAATGTTGAGAGGAATAGATAGGGTGGACTCTCAGAGACTATTTCCCCAAGCTGAAATGGTCACTACGAAAGGACACAGATTTAAGGTGCAGGGAAGCAAATACAAAAGAGATGTCAGGGGTAAGTTTTTCACTCAGAGGATGGTGAGTGAATGGAATCGGCTGCCGTCGGAGGTTGTTGAGGCAAACTCACTGGGGTCTTTTAAAAGACTTCTGGATGAGTATATGGAAAAGAATAGGATAGAAGGTTATAGATAGGTCTGTGGATTGGTAGATGTGATCAGCGCAACTCGTGGGCCAAAGGGCCTGTTTGTGCTGTATTGTTCTATATTGTTCTATGAACCTGAGTACCTGGTTCCGTGAGGCAGCAGTGCTAACCACTGTGCTACTATTGCCACTCTTATGGTGTGCCACAGGAATCAGTGCTGGGATCTCGACAGTTTACAATTTAAATAAATAACTTGAATGAAGGGATTAAAGCAATGGTTGTCAAATTTGCTAACGACTCAAAACTAGGTAGGAAAATAAGTTATGAAACATACATAAAAAGGTAACCACGAAGAGATAGATAGATAGATAAAGTGAATGCGCAAAGATCTGGCAAATGGAGCAGAATGTGGAAAAATATGAAATTGCCCATTTTGGCAAGAATAACAAAAAAAAAATACCATCTAAATGGTGAGAGATTGCAGAGCGCTGAGATGCAGGGCATCTGGGGTGTTCTATTGCATGAATCACAAAAGGCTAGTGCACAGATACAGCAAGTAATGAGGAAAGCAAATAAGATGTTATTATTATGAGGGCAATTGAATACAAAATAGAGAAAAGATGCTTCAGTTGTACAGGGCATTACTAAATGGGCCACATGGTGGTACAGTGGTTAGCACTATTGCCTCACAGCGCCAGAGACCCAGGTTCAATTCCTAACTTAGGTCACTGTCTGTGCAAATTCCACATATTCTCCCCATGTCTGCATGGGTTTCCTCCTAGTGCTCCAGTTTCCTCTCACAGTCCAAAGATTGTGTGGATTTGGTGGATTGGCCATGCTAAATTGCCCCTTAGTGTCTAGCATAGGGTTATGGGATAGGGCCCGAGTGGGATTATGGTTGGTGCAGACTCAATGGACTGAATAGCCTCCTTCAGAATTGTAGGATTCTGTGTACTCTACGACCCTATTTGGAGTACCATGTACAGTATTGTTCACCATATTTAAGCAAAAATATAAAAGCATTAGAAGCTGTTCAGAAAAGATTCATCTGACACAAACAAGTTCCATCCCACCATCAGACTCACACTGGACTACTCTCCAGAATCGGCTGCACTCTTGGACACACAAATCTCCATCAAGGGCACTTAACTGTACAACAAGCCCATGGAACCTCAAGATGCTCCACCCTAAACATGTTAAAGAAGTCATCCCATACAGACAAGCCCTCCGTATACACGGGATCTGCTCAGATGAGGAAGATCACAACAGACACTGAAAAATGCCCTTATTTCCCCGAGCTGAAATGGTCACTATGAGAGGACACAGATTTAAGGTGCAGGGAAACAAATACAAAGGAGATGTCAGGGGTAGGTTTTTCACTCAGAGGGTGGTGAGGGAATGGAACCGACTGCCGTCGGAGGTTGTTGAGGCAAACTCACTAGGGTCTTTTAAAAGACTTCTGGATGAGTATATAGAAAAGAATAGGATCTTGCAATTGAGTCTGTGTATATATGTGCTGTTTGTGAACCCAATTCTCCAATCAACTGATGAAGGAGCAGTGCTCCAAAAGCTCATGCTACCAAATAAACCTGGTGGACTTCAAGTTGGTGTTGTGAGACTTCTCACTGAGACTTCTCACTGAGACTAATACTTGGCATGAGTGGATTGTCTTATGAGTAAAGATTAGATAGGGTAGGCTTGTATCTACTGGCATTTAGGAGAGTAAGAAATGACTTGATTGAAACATAAGATCCTTAGAGGACTTGGGATGTGGTGAAGGTGTTTCTTCTTGTGAGAGAACCTAGAATTAGCAGTCATTACTTAAAAGGGGCCACCCATTCAAAACAGGGAAGCTGAAAGTCTGTTACACAGAGGACCGCAAGTCTTTGGAATTCTCTTATTGAAAATGTTGTGCAAGCAAATTATGAATATTGTTAAGGCAGAGTAGGACAGATTCTTGATAAGCAAAAGGGTGATTGGTTATCAGGGACAGGCAGGGTCCAGATTTGAGTTAGTATTAGATCAGCCATTACCTTATTCGATGGCTCAGCAGGTTTGAGAGACCGAATGACCAACCCCTGCTCCTCATTCACATATGCATACATCAATTTTGATTAACTTATAGTGGGAGCAGTAGCTAGAATCACTCACGACCTTTCTAGGAACTGGTACAGCTAGGTCCCAAACAAGTTTGGACCATTATAGCAGACTCCCACCAGTCTTTCAGCAAAAGTACTTTGGTAACCCTGCTATATAACACGTTATTTATTGATCTCACTCACTGAAGCTATTTCTGATGATTCAGTTTCTTTCACAAAAATAATTTGAACAATGTAAAGCACAATCTGATTCTTAAAAATTTGGATCAATTGAAAAATTTCAACTAAACAATCATCAGTTCACCAGATTGGGCCCAAGACATCTTGTAGATTTCCTGATTTCTTGGCAGCTCATTTAAAAGTTGCAAATTCACCCAGAGGAACAAGGCAGCAAATGCTTGTAAATATCATCAGCTCCAATTTTCTCAAGTCACACACCATCCTGACTTAAAAATCTTTTGCCATTCCTTAACGGTTGCTGGATCAGATTTTTGGACCTCTCTACTCAATGGCATTGTGAAAGTATTTTTCTCACATGGATCACAGAGGGTCATTAAAGGCTGCTAACCATCTTCTGCTCAACGTTAACTAGAAATTAGCAACGAATGAGGACCTAGTCAGTAACACCCACATCTGAAATCCCACTGTTTATATGTACAAGCAGGATACCCACCTCCTTATTTGTATCACTCTACCTTTGAAGCAATGTTGTATTATAAACCAATTATCTCTTTCGCCTTCTAGCCTTATAAAGAGAATCCCAAGATATATTTTCCCCATACTATCATACCACAGAGGATTCTCTGAAGAAGCTCTCACTAATAAACAACTTACTGCTTACACTGATCTGGTTTTGGAGAGATAATCTAATTTCATTTCCCTTTTTTCTTCAGATGTAGACAATACTGACAAAAGTATTGTTCATCCAAAGCTGCTTATAGAACATAGAACATAGAACACTACAGCACAGAACAGGCCCTTCAGCCTTTGATGTTGCGCCTACCAATATAAAAAGCAATGCCCCTCCAAACTAAACCATTCCCTTCTCTTCCATATACTTATCAACTAACCTCTTAAACGCCACCAAACTTGGCGCATCCACAACTGCTGCAGGCAGGACATTCCACTCCCGAACCACCCTTTGGGTAAAGAACCTACCTCTGATATCCGTCCTATAACTATCACCCCTTAATTTAAAGCTGTGTCCCTCGTGCTAGCTTTCTCCATCCTAGGAAAAAGGCTATCACTGTCCACCTATCTAAACCTCTAATCATCTTATATGTTTCAATAAGGTCTCCTCTTAGCCGCCTTCTTTCTAACGAAAACAACCTCAAATCCTCAGCCTCTCTTCATAAGACCTGCCCTCCATACCAGGCAACATCCTGGTAAACCTCCTCTGTACCCTCTCCAAAGCCTCTACATCTTTCTTATAATGCGGGGACCAGAACTGCACACAATACTCCAAGTGCGGCCGCACTAGAGTTTTGTACAGTTGCAACATGACGTTGCGGCTCCGAAATTCAATCCCCCCTACCAATAAAAGCCAAGACTCCATATGCCTTCTTAACAACCTTCTCGACTTGACTGCCTACTTTCAGGGATCTATGCACATACACACCAAGATCCCTCTGTTCATCAAGACTACTAAGAATCCTACCATTAGCCCTAATGGTAGGATGTATCCATAGCTGGAGCTTATGTATCCATAGCGGGAGTCATATGTATGCCAGACTATGTAGAAGTGAAAATTTCTCTCTGGAGGGTAATGGTGAACTAATTGAGTTTGTAAACAACAAATCCAGTGTTTCTTCACACTTTTTCAGATTTATTAAATTTAATTTCACAAAGTACCAGCCTGGAATTTAAATGTCATGATCTCTGGATTACTAATCCAACGCCAATATCAGCAATGCTACCATTCCCATAGTAATTGTTGATCCACGAAATATATATATATGGTGTAAACTATTGTGTTTCTGGCCTGCTTACGTTTCTGGTGAATGTTGCATATAACTACAAAATGCAAGGAGGTACAATTCTGTCCATCAATATTCTCTCTTTGCCACCAAACGTCAGAGTTTTGCTTTGTCTGAATGAAACTGTATTATTATGACTGAGTTTGGGAATCCACTGCTTGGGAAAATGCCAGGCATGAACTCCTACTCCATGGCACAGTACAAATTTGGAGCTAATCCTTACTTTGAGAAAAACACATTGGAACTACAAAACAAACCTCGCCATGTTCTGCTGAGTTTCAGCAATGATTCAATGTGATATTCTGCAGTGATTCAAGCAAACATTTTATAAATCAATGAACGAATTAAGTCATCAAATGTTTTTACTAGAGAGGTTCTTTCAATTGCCTCAAGATATAGAACCAAACTAGGAGGTGAAGGGAAATAGCTTTGATTATTTTGCTAATTAAAGGGTTTGTTGTCGGTATTTATCAGAAGAAAAACTTAAGAGCTGCATGCTGGGAGGGCAGTAGTTTCAAATTAGTTTGAAAATGAAGTCATGGAGAGTTGACCAAGCAGCTAGAGAGCAGTTTATTTCAAAGCCACAGTATCTCAGCAGTATAAAAGTTACAACATGGGACATTTTTTTTGAGAAATCGAGGTGAAGTTTTGAAAGCACTACAAGCAGATTCAATTAGACAAAGAGAAGCAGGGCAATAAGGTTAGAATTGGCTGGCTCAAATTTCAACTTTAAAATTCTGTAAATTTTGCGAAAGGAAAGTTGGCAGTTTTGCAGTCTTAGACATAACTGAATTTGAGTAGGTTTCCACATAATGAGCTTTGTGAACTGGAACCATCAATGCAAATAAGGGGAATTGGGTAAAACACAGGGATATCTCCTTTATTGTCTCTCTCAGCAATTGACCATCTTTTCCTCATGTTCCAAATCCAGCAAATGCTGATGCCATCCGTACCTCCTGCTTCACCTTCATATAAGGTTATATCACTGCACAAAGGTAACTTGGCAATTATTTTCTAGCTAAGTGATTAATAGATGCTCTGACATTGTTAACACTGATCGTTGAATACATTTTTTGTAATTTTCTCAAAATAGAATATGCGTTTTCCAAAGCACTGAGCATAACATAGGAGCAGAAGTAAATAGGTCAATCAGCTCCAAGCCTGTTCTACCATTCAATTAGATCATCACTGATTTATGTCTCAGTGTCATTCAACTACCTTTAACACATGATCTTACCCTGGTACATTTATCTCAGCTATTAATCTCTGCCTCAAAAGCATCAATTGAACCAGCAGTCAGAAAATTTTGGGAAAGGAGTTCCAAATTTCACAACCTTTTTTTCAAAATGGGGGCACGCAACTTAAGCAAGAGGAGGAAATTTCAAAGAAGATGTGAGGGGCAATTTTTTTTTAACACAGTGATAGTTGTCTGGAATACATTGTCAGGGTGGTGATGCAGGCAGATATGACAGGGACATTTAAGGGACTTTTAGATATGCACATGAATTTGCAAGGAATAGAGAGATATGGGCCAAGAAGGGTTTGATTAATTTGGCATCATGTTCAGCACAACATTGTGGACCGAAGGACCAGTTCCTGTGCTGTATTGTTCAATGCTTAATACGCTTCTTGATTTCAGTCTTGAATGGCCTGTCTCTAATTTTGAGATTATATGCCTTGGTTAAAGCCTGAATACTTCAGCAATGAGTTTAGAATTTTCATTGCTAAACCATGATGTTCAGATTTTGGAGATTTGTGCAGTATTTTACAACAGCGACACTAAATAAAGAGGATTTAAATTTTAAAATATGGCCAATTTTCATTGTATTATTTCCTAGATGCACCAGAAAGCCCAACATAGAATAAAGGGTTTACACCTTCCAGCTGGTCCTGTCATTGTAGGTTCAATTTTCTATAGCGAAATTAAAAGAGAGATTAGGCGAGCTATGAATCTATTTTACAAAAGGATACCAGGGAACGTCAAATGTAACAACAAAAGCTTTTAAACACATCAAAAACAAAAGGATGTCATCAAGGAGGTGGGATAAAGATGATAATCTTATAGCAGAGAATAAAAGAATGACATGTACTTTAGAATTCTACACAAGCTTTTAGAGAGAAAGGTGAAGGAGGAGTGCAGGAGACCCTGGAGGATGATTCAAATACTGAAAAGGAAATGGTATATTTTTAAAGTCATTATCAGGATATGGGCATTGTTGGCAAGGCTGGTATTTATTGTTAATCACCAGTTGTCCAAAGATGAAGTTAGTGGGCCTCTTTCTTGAATCGTTACAATCTGTAGAGTGAAAGGCCTCCCAAAATATTATAGATAGGATGCTCTGCAATTTTAACCCAGAGCAATGAAGAAACAGTGATACATGCTCAAGTCAGGATTGTATGTTAGAATTCTGAAAATGCTTGATAAAGACCTACAGAAGAGATGGGCTATAGAAGAATGGCTTTGACAAAGAGTCATCTTGGACTCGAAACGTCAGCTCTTTTCTCTCCTTACAGATGCTGCCAGACTTGCTGAGATTTTCCAGCATTTTCTCTTTTGGTTATAGAAGAGAGGTGATGCCACAATCAAGATCCATGGTTTAAAGGTAGCGACAAAAAAGAATAGCTGAAGGACAAAGAACAGAACAGGAATAAAAATTTACAAAATGTTTTTGGAATCATGCCCATGAATGTTTTGCAAATGTTCTCTCTTTCTCCAATTTTGAATAAGTAATTTGGAAATTGGAATGAAGAAATTATCAAAATTTGCAGTTGGTGCCACACTAAAAGGTACAGTAAACCATGGGAAGGAATGCAAGGCACAGATCAGTGGGTGCACAGAACATTGTTCAATGAGGACAAATGCAAATGCCAAGCAGAAAGTGGAAAACAAATAATGGAGAGGATAAAAAAAATCCATGATACAAGTACATAGGTTTAAATAACAGATTCAGGTTAAAAAAAAGACAGTGGAATTCTAATATATATATTAAATACAAAAGATGTTCCTCAACGTCAGTTGAGCTGGAATTCCTCCATAGAAAGGATGGTGAACACTCAAGAAATGATAGTGATAAGGATAAGATCTTGAAAAACTGCAAGTGTAACAATGAGTATGGAGAGTTATGATAGATCTCACATGTTTAAAATTTTAAGAGGTTAAATAGTGAGGGATTATTTCCATTGCTTAGTAAATTAGTAACCAGGAAGTATAAACTTATGAGTTGCACTGAAACCAGAAAGGACAAAGTTAGAATAATATTTTTCATGCAAAGGGACATTATAATGATATGGAGTAGGTTATCACAGGTGGCAATAAAACCAAATGATTGTGATGTTCAACACAGAATTAAATGCATGATTGCAAAGAAAAAAAAATATTAAAAAGTGCAAACAAATTGGAGTATACCAATTTCCTAGCCTTTTTCCTAGGATGGAGAAAGCTAGCACGAGGGGACACAGCTTTAAATTAAGGGGTGATAGTTATAGGACAGATATCAGAGGTAGGTTCTTTACCCAAAGGGTGGTTCGGGAGTAGAATGCCCTGCCTGCGGCAGTTGTAGATGCGCCAAGTTTGGTGGCGTTTAAGAGGTTAGTTGATAAGTATATGGAAGAGAAGGGAATGGTTTAGTTTGGAGGGGCATTGCTTTTTATATTGGTCGGCGCAACATCGAAGGCCGAAGGGCCTGTTCTGTGCTGTAATGTTCTATGTTCTATACTAGATAGCCACAATGTGGAGTAAAGACTAATACAATTGCTACCTGTCAAAAGGCCTCAATCAACGATGAAATTTACATCACTATCCTCTACATAGTTACACCTGTTTCCCTATTACTTTACATAACATATCTTTAAGCTCATTATCTTTTGAAAGAAAGTTTACATTAATAATGTACAAAAGGTCAGAAGCATTGGAAATTTGGTCTAGCTACTAAGTTTCCCTGATAATCATTAAAGTATACATATATATATATATATATATATAAAACAATCCCCAAGCCTGATTTATTGGTCATTTGACTGCTGAATATTGCAAGTGAAATAAAATAATGAACATTTAAGAATGTTTCTGTTTTATATATTTTTTTTATAATTTTTGTTTTGCCACACTTTGATTTTTCTTGCAAAATGTTGGGCAAACAGTCTGTTATTAACAATCTGCATCCATAACAACAATATTTTAAGTTGGAAGGATTGTGGACCGGGAAGACAGTTAGGAACTTCAAACTGCCTTGATAGAAAACTGAATTATTTAGTAAGATGTACATGCTACAATTTCAAATATAATTAGGTATGCCAGACAAAAAGTGCATTACTGAAAACCAATCTTAGTAGAAGTTCATTTTATTTGAGTTCTGAGCAGGAGTAATTTAGACCTTGTGACAAGGTGCAATGAATGACAAGATATTCATATGCTTCTTCCCTATATGGAGATAGCAGTGTAGAATACAATTTTCACTTGCTATGCGCAGCTTAGTCGCCAATATCCTGGCTGGCAGGTTTGCTAGTATGTTTTGGGTGAGTTTAAACTAATGTGGCAAGGAAGTGGGAATCAGAACAGTAGGCCAGCTAGTATAGATACTGGGGATAAGCATGGCACCAAGGCCTGGCTAGTTAAGAGAAAGAGCAGGCTGGGGGAGATCGAACTCAATGGGCCTGGAAGTCTGGAGTGCATTTGCTTCAATGAAAGGCTTATGATAGGTGAGACAAATAACTTAGAGCCATGATTTGTGCATGGAACTTGGATGTGGTTGTAGTAATGGACACTTGGTTAATAAAGGGACAGGACTGGCAGCTAAATATTTCAGGATGTAAATGTTTTAGGCAAGACAGAGGGAAAGATAAAAGAAGTGGGGGAGTTGCAATACTGGCAGGGACGACATCTTGGAAGAATCATGTAATGAGACACTTTGGGTAAGGCTCAAAATAGGAAGGGGCCAGTCATTATGAGGGGGTTCCTATAGCCTTCCAACAGCCCACTGAAAGTTCAACAACAGATACATAAACCGATTCTGGACAGTTATAGAAATAATAGGGTTGTTGTAATAGGAATGAGCCCAGCCAGGTCATCAAAGTTGTAGTGGGGGAACATGTAGCAAACAGTGACCACAATTAGAACATAGAACATTACAGCGCAGAACAGGCCCTTCAGCCTTCGATGTTGCGCCGACCAATTAACAAAAAGCAATGACCCTCTAACCTAAGCCATTCCCTTTTCATCCATAAACGTATCTACTAACCTCTTAAACGCCACCAAACTTGGCGCATCTACAACTGCAGCAGGCAGGGCATTCCATACCCTTACTACTGTAAGCTTTCAGACACTCATGGAAAAGGACAATTGTTGTCTTAGTATTAAGGTGCTAAATTGGGGGAAAAGCAAACTACAATCAGATTACGCAGGATTTGGAGGCTGTTGTTTGGGAGCAGCTGTTTGAGGGTATATCCACATTTGGCATGTCAGCATCCTTTAAGGAGCAATTGATCGGAGTGCAGGACAGGCATGTGCCTAAAAAAAGTAAGGACAGGAAAGACAGGATTTAGGAACTGTGGATGACAAGGGAAATTGCAAGTCTTGTCACAAAGGAAAAGGATGCACACGTGAGGTTTAAGAAATGAAAAACAGATGAAGCACGTGAAGAATAAAGTGGAAGTGAAAAAGAGCTCCAGCAGTGAGGAGGACTAAAAGGGATCACAAAATGCCCTTGGCAGGCAGGATTAAGGAGAATTCCAAAGCATTTTATACATATATTAGGAGCAAGAGGGTAGCTAGTGAAACAGTTGGTCCACTCAAGGAAAAAGGAGGGAAATTATGCGTAGAATCAAAGGAAGTGGGTGAGATCCTTAATGAGTACTTTGCATCAGTATTCATAAAGGAGGGACACGCTGATTGGTGGTGTCTCAAAGGGATATGTAAACTCTTAAGAACAAGTGATCATTACAAGGGAGAAAGTGTGAGATGTGTTAAAATGCATTAAGGCAGACAAATCCCGAGGGTCAGATGGAATATATCCCAGGTTACTGAGGGAGATGTTGTCTACATGGACTTTAGTAAAGCATTTGACAAGATCCCTCATGGCGGACTGGTGTACAAGATTATATCACATGGGATCAGGGTGAACAAGTTAGATTGATTCAAAACTGGCTTAGTCATAGAACACAGAGGGTAGCGGTGGAAAGGTGTTTTTCTGAATGGAGGTCAGTAACTAGTGGTGTTCCATAGGGATCAGTGCTAGGACCTCTGCTTTTTGTAATATCTATAAATGACTTGGAAGAAAACATTGATTGGCAAGTTTGCAGATCATACTAAGATTGCTGAAGTTGTGGGTAGTGATGAACATTGTCAGGGAATAGAGCAGGATATAGATAGGCTGGAAAACAGGGCAGAAGAATGGCAGATGGAATTTATTCTGGGCAAATGCAGGTGGGAGCTATAAAATAAATGGCAGAACCATCAGGAGCACAGACACACAGAGAGATCCGCGAGTACAGGTCCACAGATCTTTAGAAGTGGCAGAACAGGTGAAAAAGGTGGAGAAGATAGCATAAAGGCATGCTTGCCTTCATCAGCTGGAGCATCAAGTATAAAAGTTGGCAAATTATGTTACAGTTATGTAAAATGTTGGTTAGATCACATTTGGAATACTGTGCCTAATTTTAGTCACCACACTACCAGATGATGTGGAGGCTTTGGAGAGACTACAGAAAAGGTTTACAGGATGTTGCCTAGTATGAAGGATATTATCTATGAGGAGAGATTGAACAAACTGGGATTATTCTCCCTCGAAAGACAGAGACTGAGGGGCAACCTGATAGAAGTTTACAAAATTATGAGGGTAGGGTGAAAGATAGGGTGAACAGTTGGAAGTTTTTTTTTCCCAGGGCAGAAAGACAATTACAAGGGGGCACAAGTTCAAGGTAAGGGAACAAAGAACAAAGAACAAAACAGCACGGGAAACAGGCCCTTCGGCCCAACGAGCCCACGCCGCCACCCCGATGTTCCCACCTCTACCCGCGATCCATGTCCATGTTTATAGATCTATGGATTAAAAACCAAATTTGAGACAATTTAGGGAGAATTTGTTTTGCCAATTAGCCTAAGAGCACATCTTTGGGATGTGGGAGGAAACCAGAGCACCCGGAGAAAACCCATGCAGGCACGGGGAGAATGCGCAAACTCCCACATACACAGGCCCAAATCCATGTATCTGCACAGCACAGCGATAGTCACTGAGCTGTCGTGTTGCCCATCAAATGGTCCAGGTCAAGCGTACACTAACGACGTGAAGCACTAGGATACTCTCGAAAAAAAAATCCAAGAGCAGTCCTCTCACGACCCATCACGTGTATGCCCCTCGTTAGACAACAAGGTGCACCAAAGCACCTGTAGGATAAAAACAAGTACATCAATATCATCATCTATTTACACACTTCCCAGGGACTCCCAAGGCTCATGATCCCTATTTTAAATCAGTTTTCTATACCCCTCCATTCCCATTCTGTTCATGTGCCCATCTAAGTATTTCTTAAATAACTCCAGAGTACCTGCCTCCACCACTTTACTTGGCAGCGCATTCCATACCCCCACCACCCTCTGTGTGAAAAAACTCCCTCTAGCATCCAAATTATACCTTACCCCCCTCACCCTAAGCCCGTGACCCCTCGTGCTATTCGAGTCCATCCTAGGAAAAAGCTTAACCCTGTTTACTCTATCTATACCCCTCATAATCTTGTACACTTCTATTAGATCTCCTCTAAGTCTACGTCTTTCTAAGGAAAACAATCCCAATTTGCCTAACCTCTCCTTGTAACTCAGACCTTCCATACCAGGCAGCATCCTGGTAAACCTCCTCTGCACTCTCTCCAGACTCTCCGGAGAAGAGTCTGGAGACATCCGGAGAAGATGTTGTAGTTCACCTTTCTGAGGAAGTATTGGACGACGAAGGGTATTCTATCCACCATGTCCCATGTTTGTCTTCTGAGGAGGTCGGTGAGTTTTCTCTGTGGTGCACCAGAACAGTCGATCGATGAGTCATCAACAGTTCTGATTCATAAATTGACAGTTCTAACATGCCACAGTGAAAAACCACACTGATTTCTTCAGAAGGCAAACACAGGATATGGAGAGCATTAACTATGAGAAGAGGTTGGAGAAACTTGATTAGTTTGCATTGAAACGACAGAGGTTGGGCGGCACCTGATAGAAGTCTACAAGATTACGAGGGGCAATGGACAGAGTGGATAGACAGAAGCTTTTTCCAGGGTGGAAGAATCAATTCCTAGGGAGCATAGGTTTAAAGTGCAAGGCACAAGGTTTAAAGGAGATATACGAGGCAACTCTTTATTACACAGAGGATGATGGGTACCTGGAACTTACTGCCGGGGGAGGTAGTGGAAGCAGATACAACTGTGACTTTTAAGAGATATCTTGACAAATAAATGAATAAGATGGGTTTTAAGGGCTATGGCCCCCAGAAGGATAGGGGTTTTAGTTCAGTCTGGCAGCATGGTTGGTGCAGGCTTGAAGGACTGAAGGGCCTATTCCTGTGCTGTAATTTTCTTTGTTATTTGAGATTCATAAGCTGCTCAAGTGATCTGCAACTGTTGCAGGGAAGCGTCCATAATGCAGTCTCCCTTCCCTGTTTACATTTCTTATCTCATCAGAGGTAGCCACCTGTGTCACTAATCATTTGTTGTTACCACCGGCATCAATTATAAACAGACTGCTTAAAACACATTAGGGCATACTGCCCATTCCATTCAGTTCAATTCAATACTTACAGTTTTCAAGGTGGATTAAAGTAGCCCCAAATCTGCACTTTCCAAATGTCTCCAATGGTTGTTAGCAGTGTGAACAGCTGATCCAGACTTTGGGCAGTATTTGTCATATGGTTTTGCCATTCATAAACATGCAATCGCATTTTCATATTTACACCATTATATACAGTTATGTTCTATACATAAGTTGTCTAAATTTCTGCAATAAGCCCCAATTTATATGGACATATAATGCAGTCACAATTAACCTGCTATGATCTCGAGAATAGGTCAAGCAATGATCACCACCCGTGCACAAATTAGGACATGCTGAGTCATTAATACGAGGGATTGTGAAGACGTTATCTCGTCTCTTCCAAATTTGCATATAGCTTTTGAATTCTAAATTACTTAGGAATCCTAAACTGTTAAGGTATTTAGTACGACAAGGTACCAGTTTATATTAGGCAATATGAGATAAGAGATATATTATGAGATAAGAGGCAAATTAGGACAGAAATATTTACTGTACAGTAATGGTATCACTAAAACTCTCAAGGAATTACACTACATTTTTTTCAAGGGTTAAGATTACTTTTAAATAGCTAATTACATTAGAGCATAATCCTGAAGCATCCTTAGTTAATTGTACAGTAATTGAGTATTTAATACTACAAAGAACAACAGCCAAACATAAACTCTTTCCTTCAGCTTTTCGTCCTAAGCCCATTAAATACTTATGTCCTTATTCATGGAGTAAAATTGTATTTTTTTCCTCCTCATTCTTCATCATCAAACACAGCTTGTGTTTTTATAAATTAAAAGGAATATTAAAAACTGTGAGCATTTCAATTTTTTAAGTCTAAGGAGGACTTTTATTTATCCAACTTGCAGGAAAGACAGACAGGCTGGAAATCAGAGGGATTCAGAATTCCCACACATCCTGATTGACAGGCTTGGTCTTCACTGAAGCTGGGAGCTGACTGGTGATGCCCATGGCAGTAAGCAAGGAGCATGGGAATGGAAGGCTGGAATCAGTACAGGACAATGAAAAGACTTCATTCGGGGAATGAATCAAGGGCTTAGTGATGCAGACTGAGTAGAGAATGGTAAGGGTAGGAGATCCAGAGTTGGTTGGAGGCTGAGAGGTTGGATTGGAGGGGATGTTGTTGCCAGATTGGAAATGCTTTTCAGGCAGGCACCTGAATGAAGTAATTTACTTCCTGAATGCACAAAACGTTCACCTCAATGAAACTATTATTTTGAAAAGCTGAATGATGAAGAGATATGCAGTCGGATTATCATCTTTCAAAATTCCAATCTACGTCTTTGGAATGAACTGGTCTCTTTTCCACCTTCTAACCTCAGTTAAAACCAGAAATGCGCAAGTTGGAGATGGGTTTGGGTCAGATTTCTCAGACTTTAACAACTTTCTGCCCAACCCAATATCCCCACCATGCCCCCTTTCCCCTACCACATTTTTTAGGTTCTTATTTTGATGGTGGGATATTAGAAGGATGGCACAGTGTAATAGTTTATAAAATGTTGAGAGAAATAGATAGGGTGGATTCTCAGAGGCTATTTCCCCCAGGCTGAAATGGTCGCTACGAGAGGACACAGATTTAAGGTGCAGGGAAGCAAATACAGAGGGGATGTTAGGGGTAAGTTTTTCACTCAGAGGGTGTGAGTGAATGGAATCGGCTGCCGTTGGTGGTGGTAGATGCGAACTCGCTGGGGTCTTTTAAAAGACTTCTGGATGAGTACATGGGAACTAATGGGATAGGGGGTTATAGATAGGTCTGTGGCTTGGTAGGTATAGATGTAATCGGCACAACTTGTGGGCCGAAGGGCCTGTTTGTGCTGTAGTGTTCTATGTAACAATGGTTTGCGCTGCTGTCTCACAACACTACGGGTCTGGGTTTGATTCTGGTCTGACCTTGAGTGATTGTGCGAACTCCACACAAACATTCCCCTATGTCTGCATGGGTTTTCTCCGGGTGCTTCAGCTTCCTCCCACAGTCCAAAGGTGAGCAGATTAGATGGATTGGCCATGGTAAATGCACATGGTTATGGGGATAGGGTGGAGTGGTCTTACGTAAATGCTCTTTTAGAGAAGTTGGTGCAGACTCAAGAGGCCAAATGGTGTCTTTCTGCACTGTAGAGATTCCATTGTTTTACAGCTATGGTAAGAGTTGGAAGGCGCTGCATATAATTTTGGAAGGTCAATGCCAGAGTGGCTAACAAGGCATCAGCAGGAAATGTTTGTAAATGTTTTGAAAAGTTATACATGGAGGAGGTGAATCCAGTTAATGTGATTTTCTGATAGAGGACACAGGACGGAGAACTGAACACCTTCTGGAATTAGTCAGGAAATAAAATAGTTTGAAACATTCTTACCTTGATCTTGTGTAGTAGGGAAGCAAAAATAAAATTAAAAGAGAAAAAAATGATTTTCATTATTTGATCCAGTTTTGTCGAGGCGAAGAGGAGATAGAAAATAAAGACAGGCAAACGCTGCCAAACTGAGCATGAAGCTATCAGCCAAAAGACAGCTAGGAACAGGTTCAGCTTGTTTTAAATACCTTTGTTTCACTACTTTCTCGAGGTTTCCATAATCTGCACTTAATACTGCATGTAACCTTGATAACAGCAAATATGGTAATATGATGAAGATAATGTTACTTAGGCAGCAAAGAAGGAAGCCATTCAGTCTACCATGTCTGGACTGATATTGCCATTTCTTTTTTTTTTAATCCTTATCAAAAATATTACAACAAAATCTTGTTGTTTTGGAAAGTCAAAGGGAGAAAAAGGAGAACAGATGATAGGGCTGAATGGCTTTCTTCTGTGTTGTAAGATTGGTATGTTGTTTTTCATAGTCTCTAACTCACTTCCCCACTTATTCATAGGAATAGGGGTAACCCATTCAGCCCATCAAGCCTATTCCGCCATTCAAATATGATCATGGCTTTTAATGCCTTTAATACACACCATCCCCATAACCCTTTACATTATTGTTGATAGAAAATCTATCAATCTCTACTTTAAACATACTCAATGACTGAGTTTCTGTATGGTAGAGAATTCTAAAATTCATAACCTTCTATGTAAAGAAATTTCTCCTCATCTCATCCTAAGTGGCATTTTCCTCATCAACCCCTCATGGATCAACAATTTCCTCTTCTTGCTAATTAGCACTATTATATTTAAAGCTTCATCAACATGATAAGAAACTGTTTTACACATTTGCTTTCCATCAAGTACTTCGGGATGAAACAAGATACTACTGGTTATATTGTCTGGTGGCCTTCAAATTATCTTCCTGATCAGGCACCCTGTGCCCCATGAGAGTTGAAAGTCACTGCAAATAATGTTGAAAGGTCAGGGTCAGAGTGGGTAACAAGGCATCAGTGGTGAATGTTTGTAAAAGATTGGTTTGAAAAGTTGTACATAGAGGAGGTGAATCTAGTTGATATGATTTTTAAATAGAGGACTCAGGATGGAGAACTGAACACCTTCTGGAATTAGTGAGGAAATAAAACATTTTGAAACATTCTTATCTTGATCTTGTGTAGTAGGGAAGCAAAAATAAAATTAAAAGAGAAAAAATGATTTTGATTATTCCCCAGAGGCAAGAGTCCCCTCCACCCTTCTAAATGAATATTGACTGCCCTCCAGGAAGTCCATCCTAGTCTGCTTAACTGGCTCTAGCAAGCCCATCCCTCTGACTTTTCTTTTGGGGCCTCCTTCATGGCATCTAGACCAGGGCTTGCTGCAGTTCAGTAGTGGCCAACGCTACTGAGTGGTTCTGCCATGACTGAAGAGCTGTTGGTCCTCTGATTGATCGGCAACACTTGGAGATGAGCTTCTCATCTTTACAGAAATGAGAGCTCAAGCAGCAGGCTATAGGCTGGCATTTAATCTCTTCAGGGCTCCCACAAGTGTCCACAATGGAATTATCACTAGCTTTTTAGCCTGGGGACAGGTCAACCACATGATATAAACCTCTTATACTCTAACTGGTAAGAAAATACCTTTCCCTGACTTAATGGCTTTTATAAAGTTGTAACTAGATCATTTGCCCTGTACTCTTGTACCATGATGTAGAGATGCCGGCGTTGGACTGGGATAAACTCAGTAAGAGGTCTGACAACACCAATTTTAAATCTAACCGATTTATTTGATAGTAAACTTGCTAGCTTTCGGCCTTTGTGCCTTCGTCTGACAAAGGCATAAAGGCCAAAAGCTAGCAAGTTTACTATCAAATAAATTGGTTGGATTTAAAATTGGTGTTGTCAGACCTCTTACTCTTGTACCAGACAGCTTGCAAACAAATCGATGAGTAGGATGTATTCAAAATAGCACAATATAGGATTAGAAAGATTCTCAATTAAAATTTAGAATGCCTTTAGAGCGATGAGTGCTGGCAGCAAGTTGCAACATTCTAGCAGGTTAAGTAAATTGTACAAAGTGTAAGATAAAGGAAATTGTGTATAATCTCTGGACAGAATGACAATATACTAATGGACACGTTCTTACTTGATACAAAGAAGTGTGAAGTGATCCCTCCTGCTAGGAAAGGTAGGAAGAATCAGGAGAGGTAATAAAAATTAAGAGATACAATTTCAAAAAGTACGCTAGGGCAGAGTCACTTGGAATTTTATGCATAAGTCCTTGAAGGGGTCATGACAAGTGAGAAAGCTGCTAAAAGGCATTTTGACCCTTGCCTTCAGAAATACGGCATGCTCAAAAGCAATAAAGTTATTCTAAACATTTATTAAGCACTGGTTATATCCTCAGCTGAAGTGTGATGTCCAGTAGTGGCCATGACACTTTAGAGATAATAGCTGGAGCTTTAGAATCATAGAATCCTACAGTGCAGAAGGCGACCATTGAACCTTCACCACCAACAATCCCACTCAGACTCTATCCCCTTAGCCCTACATATTTATCTACTAGACCCTGACACTAAGGGGCAATTTACCATGACCAATGGATCTTTGGAGTGCAGGAGGAAAAGGAAGAAATGCATGCAGGTGCAGGGAGAACATGCAAGCTCCACAGGGATAGTGATCCAAGGCCAGAATTGAACCCAGGTCCCTGGTGTTGGGAGGCAGCAGTGCTAACCACTTTGCCACAGTATACCCAGTCTTGGAGATGGAAAATTACTCCAAGCGGCATGAGGTCACCTCCGGGTACACACACCAGGAGCAGAATCACAGTGAGACTGGCTGCCCACTCATAAGAGGCAGTCAGGCCATTAACACACTTAAGACCTCATTTAAAAGCTATTTTCATAATGACAAGAAAACCTCCGGGCATTGCATCAGCTGTAACAGGAACCCAGCAATTTATCAGAAGGGCTTTTCAGTGGGAGATCCAAGATATAGTACAATTGATATCTTTTAATCATCTGCTGACGGTATTCTCATGTTCTCATGTATCCCCAAGCACAACGTATTTCACTACAGCCAGTTCATGTTTCCACTGCTGTACCTAAGCATGGTAATAGTCTGACAACACCAATTTTAAATCCAACCGATTTATTTGTTAGTAAATCTGCGAGCTTTCGGCCTTTGTAGCCTTCGTCAGGCGAATGAGATGTTCTGGTCTCCAAAAGCACACAGACAGTTCCACACACGAGGACGGTCTTAACAGGGATCTTGGCTTCATGTCACACTATCTGGAACCCCCATGACTTGCCTGGGTTCACAAAAAACCTCACTTACTATGCTGTCTGGAGACAATACACAGCCCTCTAACCGGTGCTCAATATTCCTCCCACCCCCATTGTTAGCCACTTTAAGACTTGAATAATAGGTTAGGTGTAAGGATTCGCATTCTAATCAGCAATCTGTAAACTGTCTGTGCTGGTATGTGTGCTATTGCAGAATACCTCATGCGCCTGACGAAGGTTACAAAGGCCGAAAGCTAGCAGATTTACTATCAAATAAATCTGTTGGATTTAAAATTGGTGTTGTCAGACTATTACTGAGTTTACCCCAGTCCAACGTCAGCATCCCTACATCGTACCTAAGCACTGGCAGTCGTTCCCCTTCTACTGAAGCTGTCTCCATCGTGTTACTGCCATTCCTGCTACTTGACCTTCAGCAATATTCACATTGCAAAGACAGCCTTTGGCCATATCTACAGGACATCTTGAATACGTTTTTGGAGTGTGGAACTTGGCCACTATCCCTGATTCAACAAGGCTCTGAGAGCAGCTTGTTAATTGGTCACATTCCACAAGATCACACCAGAAGGACACTAGTTTCCAGCTTATATCAAGGTCTTGAAAAGGAGGTATTTTAGAATAGGCATGAGAAATTTGAGATATGTGGAAGAGATGACAGAAATTGGATTGTTCTCTCCACCACAGCAAAAATTAAGAGATGATATACTAGGCTACAAAACTTAAAGAATTTTGATAACCTAATATGGAGAAATTGTTTCCAGTAGCAGAAAGGCTAATAGAGGACCCAGAGTTAAAATAATTAGCAAAAGAGGCAGCATGAGAAAATAAAATTGTTTACATAATTGGTTGTGATCGAGAATGCACTGATTGAAAGTTATTGGATGCAAATTCAATAATAATTTTCAAAATAGAGTTGGATAAGTATCTGAATGGGAAAAACTATCCAACTACGGGAAAAGACAGGGGAGCAGGACTAAGTTTATAGCTCTCTCAAAGAATTGGCAGAGACATCATGGACCAACGGACTCCTGCTACCCTCTGTTACTTCAAAATTTGCTTAAATCCACAGTTGACTAAGGGCCTGATTTTATGAAAATTTGTGCCCATTTTTGGCACAAAATTGTGGTAAAGTTAGGTTTGAGGCCTTTATCGCAATCTGCACCCTAGTCCACGCAAATTGCCAATTTATTGACACCTGTGAATGGTGGGAATCCGTTCCGCACCCAAATCAGGGAAAACAATGATTTAAATGCATTTGCATGCATCTAAATTGAGTTAACGAACTGCCCACCCACCTCTATCAGCATTTCCGTGTTTACCAATCTGGAACCGCACTTTTAGGGACCTGCTGAATACAAGTCCAAGTTGGGTGCTCCAGCCTCTGAAGAGCGTTTTCAGTATTTCAGACTCAGATCAGTGGTGGGGGAGGGGAGTGAGGCCTTGGGGAGGCAGGAGGAAGGCGGGTCAGATGGATCTCTGGTAGGGTGTAGTTGGTTGATCTCTGGTAGGTGGATCTCAGGTGGAGAAGTCGACTGGCACTCTGCAGGCAATCGGAGGTGGGGAAGGGGCAGAATGGCAATAGGTTTGGGTAGTGCAGGGATAGATAAGGGGGGAGTGATGTGGGGAGTGGTGTGTGTGTGTGTGTACGTGCGTGTGTCTGTCTGCCTGTCCCTTATTCACCCTCCCCACTACCCATACACATCACTGCCCCCGTATCCACCCACCTCACTACTCAAACCAATCGCCACCCCTGCGTGCGCCTCCCCCACTCCCCCCACCCAAACAACAGACCCTCCTTACCTCCCACCAAAGATTCATCTCCCTCGAAAGAATGCATTCAGCGTTTCTGACTCAGATCAGTGGTGGGGGGAGAGGAGGGGAGTGAGGTCCCTTCCCCACCAGCGATCCATCTGCACCCCCCACCCCTCCCCAAGATATACCCTCGCACCTGCTTTTCGTTCCCGGGCGCTTTCTCTGCTTTCTGCGGCTTGGGAACAATCTGACATGGGCGCACTTTTTCCAATTTTCTCTAACTGCCCACGCGCAGTTCAGAGCTCCATTCTGCAGCTCTGATCCTCTAGCACTAAGTCCCGCCCAAAGCGCAAATGGGATTGGAGGGGGCGCCTGAAAACGGATTTCTAAGTCGGATCTGAATCGGCACTTTGAACGAAAATGGTAAAATTGGGCCCTAAATTTTAAAATTAAAACACTGATTTTAAAAAACATTTATTTTTATAAATGACCTAGATGAGGGTGTAGAGGGGTGGATTAGTAAATTTGTTCACGACACCAAAGTCGGAAGAGTTGTAGACAGTAGGATGGATGTTATAGTTTGCAGAGGGACATAGATAAGTTGCAGAGCTGGGCCGACAAGTGGCAAATGGAGTTTAATGTGAAAAAGTGTGAGGTGATTCACTTTGGTAAGAGTAATATGTGTGCAGAATATAGGGCTAATGTAGGACTCTTAGTAGTGTAGATGAGCAGAGAGATCTTGGTGTACAGGTGCATAGATCCCTGAAAGTTGGTACTCAAGGTGATAAGGTTGTTAAGAAGGCGTATAGTGTGTTAGCATTTATTGGTAGAGGGATTGAATTTCACAGCCGAGATGTCATGTTGCAACTGTACAAAACTCTGGTGCGGCCGCACTTGGAGTATTGTGTACAGTTCTGGTCATCACATTATAAGAAAGATGTGGAGGCATTGGAAAGGGTACAGAGGAGGTTTACCAGGATGTTGCCTGGTATGATGGGTAGGTCTTATGAGGAAAGGCTAAGGGACTTGAAGTTATTTTCATTAGAGAAAAGAAGGTTAAGAGGTGACTTAATTGAGACATATAAGATGATCAGAGGGTTAGATAGGATGGATAGTGGGAGCCTTTTTTCTCGGATGGAGATGGACAAGGGGACATAGCTTTAAATTAAGGGGTGGTAGATATAGGAAGGATGTTAGAGGTGGGTGCTTTACTCAGAGGGTAGTAAGGGCGTGCCCTGCCTGCAGCAATTGTTAACTTATCAAGTTTAAGGACGTTCAAATGGGCAGTGGATAGGCATATGGATAGCATTGGAATAGTTTAGGTTAGAGTCATAAAATTGGTTCCATTGGTCGGCGCAACAGAGGGCCGAAGGGCCTGTACTGCGCTGTAATGTTCTATGTTCTATAATACTGTAGAAAAAAAAACAATTATTTGGCAGCAGTCAATGAACAAGGCATTAAACAAGGCATTGGATCAGTAAATTTGCAGATGATACTAAAGTTGGTGGTGTGGTAGATAGTGAAGAGGGGTGTTTTAGTTTACAGAGTGACTTGGACAAGTTGCAGAGCTGGGCCGAGAGGTGGCAAATGGAGTTTAATGTGGAAAAGTGTGAGGTAATGCACTTTGGCAGGAACAATAAATGTGTAGAGTATAGGGCTAATGGTAGGGCTCTTAATAGTGTTGAGGAACAGAAGGATCTTGGTGTATGTGTCAATAGATCACTGAAAGTAGGCAGTCAAGTGGATAAAGTTGTTAAGAAGGCATATGGAGTCTTAGCTTTTATTGGTAGGGGGATTGAATTTAGGAGCCGCAGCATCATGTTGCAACTGTACAAAACTCTAGTGCGGCCGCACTTGGAGTATTGTGTGCAGTTCTGGTCGCCACATTATAAGAAAGATGTGGAGGCATTGGAGAGGGTACAGAGGAGGTTTACCAGGATGTTGCCTGGTATGGAGGGCAGGTCCTATGAGGAGAGGTTGAAGGATTTGAGGTTGTTTTCGTTAGAAAGGAGGCGGCTAAGAGGGGATCTTATTGAAGCATATAAGATGATTAGAGGTTTAGATAGGGTGGACAGTGATAGCCTTTTTCCTAGGATGGAGAAAGCTAGCACGAGGGGACACAGCTTTAAATTAAGGGGTATGAGTTATAGGACGGATATCAGAGGTAGGTTCTTTACTCAAAGAGTGATTAGGGAGTGGAATGCCCTGCCTGCAGCTGTTGTAGATGCGCCAAGTTTGGTGGCGTTTAAGAGGTTAGTTGATAAGTATATGGATGAGAAGGGAATGGTTTAGTTAGGAGGGGCATTGCTTTTTATTTTGGTCGGCACAACATCGAAGGCCGAAGGGCCTGTTCTGTGCTGTATTGTTCTATGTTCTATGTTCTATGTAAACAGTTTTCATAAAACAAGATTATTAAAGTTAAAGATTATCTTAAGTCGTTGTTTAACATCAGAATACTTAGGAATCAAATTTGCACTGAACTGGTGACAAAAACGGTTGATGAAGGACAAGCCGTTGATGTCATCTACATGGATTTCAGTAAGGCGTTTGACAAGGTTCCTCATGGTAGGCTGATAGAAAAGGTTAAGGCACATGGGATACAGGGCCAGGTATGTAGATGGGTTGAGAACTGGCTTGGGAGGAGGAGACAGCGGGTACTAATGGAAGGCTCTTTTTCCAACTGGAGGTCTGTCACTAGTGGTGTGCCACAGGGCTCAGTACTAGGACCTCTTCTATTTGTGGTTTTTATCCATCCAAGGTGGCCTTGGAGAGAATGCAGAGGAGATTTGCCAGGATGCTGCCTGGTATGGAAGGGCTGTCTTACAAGGAAAGATTGAACACACTGGGGTTGTTTTCCCTTGAAAGACGTCGGCTGAGAGGGAATCTATTAGAGGTATATCAGATTATAAGGGGTATAGATAGAGTAAATGGTGGTAAGCTTTTTCCACCATTAGAAATGGATAGAACAAGGGGTCATGGCTTAGGGTGAAGGGGGCTACGTATAAGACGAATATTAGAGGGCAGTTTTTCACACAAAGGGTAGTGGGGGTGTGGAATGCACTGCCGAGTAAGGTGGTGGGAGCAGGCACGCTAAGGTTGTTTAAGGGTCTCTTGGACAGCCACATGAGCGGTCTGCAGATAGAGGGATATAGCAGGACTGTCTAAATATCTTATTTGTTTCCACAAGCAATTCGGTCCACCTTGTTGACCAACAAGGTGCATGCATTCGGCAGATCGTGCAAGGGCTGCTCTTGGTTGTTGCTTCAGGAGTGGCCTAGTGCTTCAAGTCGTTTAGTGTATGCTTAAACTGGACCATCTGATGGGCAACATGACAGCTCAGAGACTATCGCTGTTGCTGTGCAGACACATAGATTTGGGCCTGTGTCTGCGGGAGTTTGCGCGTTCTCCCCGTGATTGCGTGGGTTTTCTCCGGGTGCTCCGGTTTCCTCCCACATCCCAAAAATGTGCTCTTAGGCTGATTGGGTAACAAATTGTCCCTATATGGGAATCTTCCACAATAGGCATAGCCTAAAGTCATGGATATGTCATTAAGACATTAGGACGGCGGCGCGGGCTCATTGGGCCGAAGGGCCTGTTTCCCGTGCTGTGTTGCTCTTTGTTCTTTGTTTGTTGTTCTTTGTAACTTTCATTACTTTTTCAGGCAAAACTACCTTTCCTCCTATTGTTTCTTTCACCGTATCTAATCTAAAGCATTAGACTGAATTTAGCCTTTATGATTGACTGATCTGAGGGAAATAAAGCAGAAGTGTAATTATCTCAAATTCACAAGTGCTTCATGCCAGCAGGTTTTCCTTTCAAATACAGCTAGTAAAGTTGGTGTCTTTGCTTTGGGTTGTTTGATCTTTGGTAGAATATGCTAATGTCTATTATAGCATATCTTTCTATCTCTACACAATCTTTGTTAGCATGCAATTTTCTTACCACAAATACTATGCAGTCCATAAACTTGTATGAAAGGCTGACAGCCCAAAAAACACTTCTAACACACATAAATTTAATCTAAAACAATAAGGAACATACAATATTCTAATTTCCCATAAAGAGCAGATGATTTCACAAAACATAAATAAGATGTCATTGTAACTTCTCATGACTGACCGATCACTAAGTTCAACTACTCAGCAAGCAAACATAGTACCATATTGCATCTCACAGTCTATTTGGCTAGAGACAGACTTGTTACATTTTGATGCCAATTTGCAAAATTTAAGAATTTTTTAAATGTACTTAACTCACATTCAATTAGGACTTGGCTAGAAAATGGAGCCAAATAGGGCAGCTTAGTGCTTTTACAAGATTAACTGACATGCTAACCTTTAAAAATTGAAAGAGCTTGAAGCCATCAAAACAGTGAGGAGCATTTCAACTTTCTAAAGAATGCATAAGAGAGATCTAAAAACAAATCTTATAATTGGTTACAGTGTTAGGTGCTTTCATCATAGCTGATGATCTTTTCAAAGGAGATTTTCTATATCATGCATGAACATTTTTCCCAGTGCCATAGCATAAATATGAAGGCAACAAAAATGTCATCAGAAAAATGAATTACAAAAGGAATATCTTAATAATCACAACACAATGTGCTAGTATCCAATCAAGCTGAAGACCAAAACAAATCACAAAACGTTAGAAACAATACTGCCATTGCAAAACTCACTTCTGGCAGGTTTGCAAAGCATCCTTCATTGTTCCAATGGCTGCAAGGATATCCTGTTGCTCAAAGGTCATGGCTGCTTGCATCGCATGCATGGTGCTGTAACCTAGGGCATGGTACATGCTGTTTTTGGCCCTGGATTAAAAATAATTAATTATGTATCTGCAGAAAAAAATCTGAACACTTTTATGGCAAAGAAGGAAGTTCATAGGTAGATCTTGTTGTTATCACAATTAAATTACAGAGACATTTTCCTTCAACATTTTTGGCAAACTTCTCTTCCTTTATCTTCTTCCATTCATTTCTTATGTTTACATTTTTTGAGCTATATCAATTGATTCTATGCAGATTGCATGGCAAAGTTATTCCATTTAAAATCAACAATCAAAAAGGATGCTGCATGAATACCACATTCACAATATGTAATTGAACTGTTTTTTTCTGACTCTATTCCCTTCCCCAGCCTTGAAGGATTCTTCATTCTGCTGTCATTCTTGCTGAGGGATAAATATTGGCCAGCACCCAATGGAAAATTTCCCTCTCTTCATCAAACAAGTTTCATGGGATAGTTCTGACTTAAACAGATGAAGTCTCAATTTAATAGTTCATCCAAGAAGGCAGTGTCTCTGACAGAGCAGTACCCCCTCAGGGCTACATTGGAGTGAAATTTGAACCAAAAACCTTCTGAAAGGATTTCTGATAGAGTAGATGGGCCAGACCTGTCTAACCCCTAGGTGAGATACGATCCCAAAGGCAGTTGAATCAATCCTACTACATCGTTGAACTCAGCTAATGATATTTTCATGGATAAACCTTTGAAAAATGTTGTGAGTCTGATTATCCAATGGCAGGGTGGTTTCTTTGCCTTGGCTGTTGATAGCTTACCAGTAAGCTTATCATCAGCCAATGTAGGGAAGGATCAGTCTATGATTGGATAGACCACATACAGTCAATTGCCAAGTATTTTTTAATTCTCAGTTTCAGTGTGGGGCAGGGTCACAAAGGACAAAAACTGCAGCGGCCAGTGTGGGGAGAGGGTAAGGTGCTGTAGGAAGTATGCAGCAGTGTGTGCATGAGTGAGTCTTACTCCCAGCCTCAGGATTCTCACTCACTCTCACCACCCCTCACCAACATATACACATGCGCCCATTCATAGTAAGCAAGTGGACAAGTACGCTGAGATTGAATGCGCAATGAACGTGCGCTGGGTGCATGTCTGAACCCTCTGACCTGGTCACTTTTATTAATTACTCTTTTTAATTTATTAAATAAATGTTATAACACTGCTTTACTTGTGGTCAGCTTTTTTTATTTTCTCAACATCTTAACTTTTTTTGAAACTCAGTTAATCATTGTGCTAAATGTGATCTTTCCGAAATTTGGAAATTGGCCCCTTGAGTAAGAAAGAAATGCAAATATTGCCCCTGGTAAAAAGGTGGGAAAAGTCTATAATAGATAAAAGGTCCATTATGGTAGGCATACTTCAGAGATAATATGCAGCCAGTAATCTGAATGAGATTATCAACTTGACCACAAGCCAACCACATATCAAATTATGGGCAATTTTGTGTTATGTAAATCATAATTACCGAGACTAGTTCAGGAAAGGACTTACTCAGTTAATGGTAGGGTGTTACAGAACAAAGAGATCTTGGCATACATGTTCTAGCTCCTTGAAAGTGGAATCACGGGTGGATAGAGTGTTGAAAAAGGTATTCAGCATGCTTGGTTTCAATGGTCAGAACATTGAAGATAGGAGTTGAGATGTCTTGTTGAAGTTGTACAAGACATTGGTAAGGCCACCCTTGGAATACTGTGTACAGTTCTGGTCACCCTATTGTAGAAAGGATATTATTAAAGTAGAAAGCACACAGAAAAGATATACTCGGATGGTACTGGGACTTGATGGTTTGAATTATAAGGAGAGGCTGTATAGATTGGGACTTTCTTCTCTGGAGCATAGAAGACTGAGGAGTGATCTTATAGAGGTCTATAAAATAATGAGGGGCAAAGATCAATCTCAAAGGTCGGGGAGTCTCAAACTAGAGAGCATATGTTTAAGTTGTGATGAGAGAGATACAGAAGTGTCCAGAGGGGTAGTTTTTTTCACAAAGAAGGTGATGAGTGTCTGGAACAAGATACCAAAGTAGTAGAGGCAGGTATAATTCTGTCTTTTAAAAAGATTTAGACAGTTACATGGGTAACTTGGGTATAGAAGGATATGGGCCAAATGCAGGCAATTGGGATTAGTTTAGGGGTTTAAAAAAAAGAGCAGCATGGACAGTTGGGCCAAAGGGCCTATTTCAACATTAGCAACCTCTATGACTATAATTCGGTTTAAGCTATAAATTTGATTTTACAAAGAAAACATCTCTATTCCTTCAGTCTGGGCTACGTTCAAACAAAAACCTTTGGAGAGAACAGCAATATAACAAGTTTAACAATTGACTTTTCAAGCTCAATAACCTAAACCCATCTATTAAAAGTGAAATTACAAGAAAATGCCTACTACTAGAAAAATAATTTTTGTGATAACTAACAAAGCACCTTGAAATTAATGTAAATTTGATTATTTTCTCCTTTCAACATATATAAAAACACACTCTGTACTCTAAGGTCAACTTTATTCTTTTACAAAAATATTCACAACACGTGTGCCATTATTGTAAATAATGATTGGACAGGAAAGCAGTCCAAATTCTATGTAAGATCTGTCATGGGAAGTGTGGAAGTATAAACTGAAAAAAATCCTTATTTAATTCAAATGCAAAAGACTTCTTACCAAGGCCGCAGCAAATCCAAAGCTTCAGAGAATTTGTTATTTAAGAATAAGCTTAGTGCGATATTGCATTCCTCCAGGGCACTTCTCAAGTCCATCTGGGTTGCCCTAATGTAACAAAAAGCAAATAATAAACTCTACTGGCAATGGGTGTCATTCTGCACAGTATAAGAATGGATGAAAAATTAAACATAACATGAAAAACACATAATTAGGCTAAAACAGAAAGCTGTCTAACTTTCATAACTTTCCACAGGTTCACTATAACTTAAAAAAGTACGAAGGGTTCATTGGGAAGAATGGGATTATGCCTGCATCTTTAATAGATCTTTATCAAAATAAAACACATATCTATCCTGAATCATAAAACACAATATAGTTTCCCAGCACAGAAAGGAAATAGATATCATGGATTAGACGTCTCTTACACCTGCAATAATGTTATAATGGGGCAGAATCTGAAGAGAATTCCAAGGCTGCATTATTTATTTCTTTACAAATATTTCTCATTTCCTCCATTCAAAGACATTATCCTCTGTTATTCTACAGTTCTACAAGCCCCATTTACCCCTCTGTACCTTGTCCAAATAATCAGCATTCATGTGTAAGTCTCAAGTGAGCACAAGCAAGTTATTGGATGCAGGGATCATGAATGAGGTGGCCAATCCTTTCTCCACACAGAGTGTACTTTCAGCAGAGATTGCTGGACACATCCAATCAGCACTAGCAACCCCAGATTTTTTCCCCACCACTAACTTAAATGTTAGGGCTAGCAAGCTAACATCTTTATTGCTGCTGTGGCAGAGAATAACTTGCACAATGCAGGCAGAAGCCTGGGATCTTGCTGATTACTAGGTCTGACTACAGGTTGAATAAATATATAGAGTCAAAAAGGGAGCTAATACACTTTATTTTTAATACTCAGCAATGAAACAGGGCCTTATGGATCATACAGCAACCGACACACATAAATTTTTGAATATTGAAAAACATCACAACACTCTTCAAGAAGTTCTAAGGAAAATGGAAATCAAACCAAAATGAGTGAATTAGGACCAAAATTTGAATTACGGAGTTGGGTTTTATGAGGGATCGGCTGTGGAAATTGGAGATGAGAGAGAAAAGCATAATAAAAAGGATGACAAACTGAGAAGACAATATCAGGAGTAAGTAACTTATATTTGTATTATGCTTCAAATATAGAGTGGAATTCTCCCCAAAAAATTGCAGTGTTGAATTTGCATGAAACCTGGAGTAATTCATACATTTTTTCAGTAGGAATTCAGAGAAGAATCTACCACATTCTGTGTACTGCAGAGACCACCTGTGTGAATATCATTTAAATTTCAGGGGGTGGGACCTATTCCCAATGGAGAGGCTCAAATCAATGTGCTGAATGGGCCACTGCGCATGCACCAACTGTCAATGCGCAGTGGTTCTGCGGTGCTGGCCTCCCAATTGCTGGCCAGCTTGATCATAGGCTTAGCCCCACCCCGCGACAACCGCAATGCGGGCTTTCCGTCTCCCCCGCCTCCCTGGCCCAATCGCTGGCTTCCCAATCGTTCCTAGGCCTGGTCCCGAACCCCCATCTCCACCATGATCTCTGACTCTTAAGCCCCCCCCACCCCCAGAGTGCCAACCACCCCAGCAAGCTGATTCCATCCTTGCCCTGGCTGACCCTCGGCACCTCCCTGCCCACCCGGATCGCCAGTCTCCTTCCATCCCCCACCGATCCTGACTGCAGAGCGGCAGCAAGACCACCCCCCCACCCGATTAACCTCTAGGCCTTGCCCCTATTAGATCATAGGTTCCAAGGTTGTTTTCGTTAGAAAGGAGGCGGCTGAGAGGAGACCTTATCGAAACATATAAGATGATTAGAGGTTTAGATAGGGTGGACAGCGATAGCCTTTTTCCTAGGATGGAGAAAGCTAGCATGAGGGGACACAGCTTTAAATTAAGGGGTGATAGTTATAGGACGGATATCAGAGGTAGGTTCTTTACCCAGAGGGTGGTTAGGGAGTGGAATGCCCTGCCTGCGGCAGTTGTAGATGCGCCAAGTTTGGTGGCGTTTAAGAGGTTAGTTGATAAGTTTATGGAAGAGAAGGGAATGGTTTAGTTTGGAGGGTCATTGCTTTTTTTTCATAATTGGTCAGCGCAACATCGAAGGCCGAAGGGCCTGTTCTGCGCTGTAATGTTCTATGTTCTAAGTAACAACAGCATGCATGTGCATTCCTGAAATGTAGAAAAAGCACTCTTTTGTTCTTCTGGGTGGCACAGTGGTGAGCACTATTGCATCACAGCATCACGGACCAGGGTTAGACCCCTGGCTTGGGTCATTGTACAAACTCCATATAGACATTCTCCTTCATCTGTGTGGGTTTCCTATGGGTGTTCCGGTTTCCTCCCACAGTCCAAAAGATATGCTGGTTAGGCCTATTTAAGCATGCTAAGTTCTTCCTCAGTGTACCAGAAATGGTGCTGGAGCTTGGCAACTAGGGGATTTTCACAGCAACTTTATTGCAGTGTTGATGTGAGCCTATTCATGACATTAATAAATAATTAAAACTTCAGTCTTCACTTAATGAACCAGAATGGGTAGCATCATTGCCATGCACACTGCAGCCTTTGCCATATGCAGATTGCTACATATAAAACACAATACTAAATAGGTGCTTCAAACAAGTAAAATGTATATTATAGTCAGAAAAGAGCCCCATTACTTTTAGTTACATATGCATAACAGGTCTGTTGTTTTTGTATGATACAAATATTAGCAGTTCATTATTAATATGAATAAATATTACATTTCTTCCATATCATTGGTATCAATTAAATCCTGCTCTCTTGTTTTCTGTAAATTAAATCCTTCTTAATCCAATCAAACATACTCCCATTATAGAACATGGAGAGAGAGAGAGAGAAAAGAGGCACTGTGTGTATATCTAGATATGTACATTTTCACACACATCTACATGCACATAGACATGTTTTTACTGGATAAACATATGGATGATATTGGAATAGTGTAGGTTAGATGGGCTTTAGATTGATTTTCACAGGTCAGAGCAACATTGAGGGCCGAAGGGCCTGTACTGTGCTATAATGTTCTATGTCTATGAGCCTTGTCATGGTGGGCAGTGGTTAGAGCTCAGCACAGTAGTTAGCACTGCTGCTTCACAGCGCCAAAGACCTAGATTCAGTTCCAGCCTCGGGCGATTGTGCAGAGTTTGCATGTTCTCCAGGCGTCTACGTGTGTTTCCTCCGAGTGCTCTGGTTTTCTTCCATAGTCCAAAGACATGCGGGTTAGGTTTATCGGTCATGTTAAATTGCCCCATAGTGTCAGAGGGACTAGCAGGGTAAATGCATAGCTTTAGGGGGGATAGGGCCTGGGTGCATTGTGGTCAGTTCAGACTCGATGGGCCAAATGGCCTCCTTCTGCAGTGCAGGAAATCTATGATTTTATGACTATGACATCATATTGATTGTTGTAAAACCCCTTCTAGTTCATGGAAGAAAATCTGCCATCCTTATCGGGTCTGGCCTATAAGTGACTCCGGATCCATAACATTGTGGCTGACTCACAAATGTCACCTGGAATGGCTTATCAAGCCACTCACTTTAAGGGCAGACACATAGATATTGCAATCCAGGCTCCCGTAACTGTTGATGACTTAGTTAGGACAGGTCACCAAATCTTCTGCTCTTCCTATAAAAGTTTCAACACATTTCCTATCAAATTCAAGAATTCACCAAAACACCTCCAAATAACTTGACAGTATATAGGCACTTTGCAATAGTAGAAGTTCATCAAATTCACCACAACTGAAATTTGGGTACCTGATCCTTTACACAATGATAGTGCTAGGCCCTTCTTGCAGCAGAATACTTTTTTTTGATGCATGATTCAAATTCAATGATTGGATCTAAATGGACCAAATTAAGAAATGGGCAGCCAGAGGTCTGCTTGACTATTTAGCTGCTTTCAGCTCTCGCAAGCAATACTTGCATGAGGGATGTCGCAAAGGCCATGACAAAAGAAGCTAACGTTCCCCTTCACTAAATTCCAGAACATCACCTCCAGTGTAGCCAAAGGGTCCATATTTAAGGCAAGAGGACAGAAAAAACATTGAGATAGGAAGTTGATTAGTGACAACAATGTAGTAGTTTAGAAGGAGCATTGCAAGAATCGTAGGATTAACACAAGATAGATTCTAAACAAGATCAATTTAGATTTGTTGAGAATGACTACCTACTCAACTTCATCTGTTACTTTCGCACATTACTCTGGCAAAACCAACTCAAAAATAAAGAATGTAATGTATCATCTAAGCATTTATAATAACTCACTAGGAGAAAGGGATAAAAATATCCTAGCAACCCAAAGAAGAACATCAGATAGCATGCTGAGTATAGAACTTAGATATCCGAGAGATAAAACCCATTTAGCACAACAAAGAATTCAATTTTACTGTAGTGAGGAAATTGCCACCCAAATTAAAAAGATTTATGACTTATCAATTATGTTTACAGCAGAGATTTTGCTAATTTCCATTATTGCTTGATAAACGTGCAGCTATTAGCACATTATAACTTAATAAAGCATTTAAGTTAATCCTACCATGACAATGATACTGTATCCAACATTGTCGCATTTCAATGAAAACATTTCATTGAATCATAGAAACCTCACAATGCAGAAAGAGGCCATCTGGCCCATCGAATTTGCACTGGCCACAATCCCACCCAAACTCTACTCCCATATCCCTACACATTTGCCCGCTAATCCCTGTCATCTGCGCATCTTAGTACACTAAGGGACAATTTCAGCATGGCTAATCAACCTAACCCGCACATCTTTGGTCTGTGGGAGTAAACCAGAGCACCCAGAGGAAACCCATGCAGACAAAAGGAGAATGTGCAAACTGCACACAGACAGTGACCCAAACCAGGAATCAAACCCAAGTCCCTGGAGCTGTGAAGCAGCAATGCTAACCGCTGTGCTACCGTGCTGCCTATTTATTTCCTTCTTATTTTTTATATATGATAAAATTACACTTTTAGCTTTCACAAAATTAAAACCACAAACGGAATAGATTTCTTACCTTACATAAATAAGCAGTGCACATAAACAAAGCTATCAATGAATTAAATTTCTCATTGGATTTAGTGAATACCGTGTACAATCGCTGAAGAATCCATCAATGGCAGAAGCACAATGAGGTTACAGAAAATAGATAGACTTTTATTACGAACTTCTTATTCTGAAGAACCTGGTTGCACGACTATCCAATAGACCCACCAGGAAATGGGACATGTCATATGATACTTTATGTAATTACCACTAATGGAAAGCAGATAATATGATTAGCTCTTTGATTGCAGAAAACTATATTGCGGAAAAACAATGTAGAAAACAGCTGCCAAGGCTACAGGATCCAACACAAGTCCTGTTATACACAGACAAAGAAGACCGTCCCTACACCTCTATCTCATTCTCCTCCTTTAAGGTCATTGGAAATAGGAGCAAGAGGTCATTTGGCCCCATGCCTGCTCCAACTGTTAAGTTCATGGCTAATCTGACTGTAATCTTAACTCCATTTTGCTGTCCAATTCCCTTAACCCTCAATTCCCTTAGTGATCAAAACTCTCTACATATCATCCTTAAATCTATTCAATAACCCAGCCATCACACTCCCTGGGAAAGGGAATGCCAAAAATTAATGACCCTCTGAGAAAAAAAATACTTCCTGATCTCAGGCTTAATTGTGAGACCCCTTACTTTTTAAACTTAGAATCACAGAAATCATAGAAACCCTGCAATGTACAAGGAGACCATTTGGTCCATCGAGTCTGCACTGAGAATAATCCCAGTAGGCTCTATCCCTGTAACCCTACATATTTACCCCGCTAATCCCTCGAAACCTACGGATCCTGGGACTCTAAGGGGCAATTTAGCATGGCAAATGCACCTAACCCACACATCTTGAGTGTGTGATGAAACCACCAGACACAGGGATAAAGTGCAAACTCTACACTGACAGTTACTCAAGCCAGGAATCAAACCAGGGTCCCTGAAGATGTGAGGCAGCAGTGCTAATGATTGTGCCATCTTGCCCCCTATTTTTAGATGTTCCTCTGAGGAGAAACATCCTCCTAGCATCCACCCTTTCACAGCCCTCGGTATTATACAAGTTTCAATGACATTGTCAATCCTTCATCTAAACTCAAATAAGTATAGGGCAAATCTGCTCAACCATTTCCCATAAAGCAACTTCTTCTTCCCAGGAATTAGCTTGACTTTTTCTGAACTGTTACTAATGCAAATATATCCTTCAAATAAGGTGATCTCTATAGATTCTGTCACATTCTCAAGAACAGATAGTTTCTTACTTTTTGTCTCCGTTCTTTCTTGAAAGTGGTGGGACGGCACAGTGGTTAGCATTGCTGCCTCATAGCTCTAGGAATCTGGGCTTGATTCCCAGCTCAGGACACTGGCTGTGTGGAGTTTGCACATTCTCCTCGTATCTGCATGGGTTTACTCCCACAGTCCAAAGAGTTAGGTGGATTGGCCGTGCTAAATTGCCCCTTAGTGTCAGAAGGACTGGCTAGGGTAAGTGCATGGGATTATGGGGATAGAACTGGGTGACACTGGGGCTGGTATAGACTCGATCGCCAAACATAGGATTCTTTTCTAAGAATTTGTGTTTTCCAAACTTTTTGACTTCTAGAATTTAGAGAATTTTGGAAGATTACAAACAGTGCGTCCAAATGTGGTGTGACCAATGCCCTGTACAATTGCAGCAATATCTTTTTATTCTTGTATTTCAACTCTCTTGAAATATAGGCCAACATGCCATTTGCCTTCCTGATTGCTGCAACTGCATGCTCACTTTTTGTGATCCCTGATGTACAAGGGCATCCAGATCCCTCTGCAGTACAACGTTTGGTAGACTTTATTTAAATAATATTCTGCTTTTTTATTCTTCCTGCCAAATATAACATTTTCCCATATTATACTCTATTTGCCAAATTTTTGCACTCACTTAGCCTACCTATATCCCTTTGCAGGCTCACTGTAACTCACCACAACTTGCTTTCTGACTTATCTTTGTATTATCAGTGAATTTAGCTATCACACAGTCAGCCCCATCACCCATGTCATTTCAAAAACCTGATACTATTTCCTTAACAATGGATTCTGGCATACTCCCAATGACAGATAGTTTCCTACTTTTTGTCTCTATCCTTTCTTGAAAGTGGTGTTATATTTGTGATTTTCCAACCTGTTGGAACTTTTCCAGAATGTACAGAATTTTTAAAGATTGCAAACAATGCATCCACTACCTCTGCAGTCTTCTTTTAAGACCCTAGGATGCAGACCATCAATTTTAGGAGACACGTGAACCTTTAATGCCATTAGGTAAACTAGCACTTTCCCCTAGTAATTTGCTGTTGAGGTGGTAAAGTTTTTGTATCTTATACTACGAGAACAGCTAGAAAATACTTATTCAAAATCTCTGTCATTTCCTTGTTTCTCATTATTAATCTGCCAACTTCATCTTCAAAAGAACAAATGCTTACTTAAAGTAATCTTTTCCTTTTTATTTGCTTATAGTAGATTTTACTGATCTCTTATACTTATTGCTACATTCTCTCTAATCTAACTTCTCATACTATTATTTTAAGATACTTGTATTTTTGACTAAGACATCTGACCTAAGTTCTTATTTAGTTCTGTGTCATATATGATTTTATAGTGCTCCAGAGAATACCCTAGGACATGTCTTGCTATATAAATACAGGTTGGAGTAATTTATTCAGGTTTGATTGGAAACCTCCAGTCAAATCACTGCTCCCTCACTTTGAAAAATGCTTTCAACTGTCCAACCTTTTCAAAAAATCTCCTTAGTCCTTCAGTCTCTTTTAATTTTCAACCTATCCTCAATCTCCACCCAGCTCTGCAGAGCTCGTGTGTATCTACCAGGCTCATCTTAGCCGCACTTGATTTGATATCTACCCTGTCCACAGAATCAAATCGGCTCCGTCATGCATTATCCCTCGTTGGTCTTTCTGTCGCCCTCAGTATGGTTAATCATACCATCTGCCTCAAACGCCTCCTCGTTATTTATGCAGCTGGATTGGACAGCTCTCGCTATTTCCATTCCCACTAGTAAAATTGTACTTGGAGCATATGTAGCAATTCATTCTGTTTCACACCTGTAGCAACCTCAGGAGCCCCCTCAAAGAATCCATACAGTTCTTTTCCTCACCTGCATCCTGACTTTTGCAATTACGATCCATAGACATGAATCAACCTTCATACATCAACTCTACCTCTAGACTACCATTCTTACAATCTCAAATGATCAGTAATCTTCTCCATTTAAGCACTGGAAAAATCGATTTCATCTTCAACCCTTAGCCAAACACAATATCCTGATACTTACTCTAGGGCCCCTTTTCAGAAATACTGCGTCCTATTTACACCAGAACTCATTTCCAACCCAATACCCACTACATCACAAAAGACCATTTACTTCTTAGTCCATAATGTTGACCAGTTAAACTCATTACAATATCATAACTATCTTATTTGCCACCAAAACCCTCATCCATGCTTTGGTCACCTCCACATGCTCCAAGCTGCAGCCAATTCCCTACCCTTAACAAACTTCAATACACACAAAATTCATATCCTATACTGTACCAAATACTACACAGCTTTGACCCCTGTCATTGCTGATCTATAATGACCCCCAATTTCCTCCATGGCTTCAAATTTAACATTTTCATCCAAGTGTTTAAGTACCTCATACTAAATCCTTCTGATAACGTAAACTATTATGATAACCATATTGTGTCCTTCAACTCATTGCCTTAACTATTGGCTCCTCTGACATCCTCCCACTTCTTCAGCACCTCCCTCCTTACGTTCTAACATTAACAGCAAAGCCTTCAGACACTTAACGTCCTTTATTTGGAAAAATTATATTATGATAAAATATCTGAAAAAATATTACAAAACAGTTCAAAAAAGCCATCATGCGAAGTGCAATAGCATTTGAATTTGCTATATAAATAATACTTTATCCTGAGGTGTTTCAAACAGAATAAAAAGAAAATTACAAACATTTCAAAATGATTATTACAGGAAGTGAAATGACATTCAAATTATCTACACAGGTCACAGCTGTATTCTGTGATGCCGGCCGTAAATCCTGGAACTTCTTTCCTAAAATCTAACATTCTCTCTCAACCTTAAGACCCATCTCAATGGCCAACCTTTTGGTCAATCTTTTTAGTCTTTTCTTCTTTGCCTCATCATTTTTGTTTCTTAGATCTCTCAAGTAAATACCTTGGATACTCTTTAAACATCACAATGCTGTTGCTTTTGATCGCAAATATTCTACCCACTGATACATATATCATGGCAACTTAAAAAATTGCTTGTCTCTCCTAAAATTGCAATTGGTAATCTAAAAATTGGCAGGAGATAGATGGATATCGTACATAAAAAAATCTTAAAGTATTGTCACACTAATTAAGAAATTACATTAAATTAGGTAATGGTCAATGTTACAGGATTACTGAAAGCAGGTACACTGAGATAAATGCTGAAACAAAAAGACTAAAAAGATTGACCTAAAGGTTGCTCATTGAGGTGGATCTTAAGGTCGATAGAGTGTGTTAGATTTTAGGAAAGGAGTTCCAGGATTTAGGGCCAGCACCACAGAATGCAACTTAATTTATGTAATCAACTTAAATATCATTCTACCATTTGTAATGACCAATGCCAATATCAACCTATGCTTTATCCAAAATGAGAGATCAAAGGAGTAATGATTTGGAGGTCTGATGATATTGTGGTGATGTAGTAATGTGCACTGAAGCTCAAAACAGATTAGAAACTCTAGATAATGGCCTAAATCTCCATGTTGTTCACGTCTGGATTCTTCAGAGCCACTGAAAGGAAATGGCTGGAACTTCTCCATTCTTTAGCAAGTATGAGGTTATCCACTTTGGTAGGAACAATGGTCGGAAGAATTACTATTTAAATGGCGAAAAGCTGCAGCATGCGACGGTGCAGAGAGACCTGGGGGTCCTTGTGCACGAATCGCAAAATCACAGTATGCAGGTGCAGCAGGTGATTAAGAAGGTGAATGCAATGTTGGCCTTTATAGCTAGGGGGATAGAATATAAAAGTAGAGAGGTACTTTTGCAGCTGTATAGGGTACTGGTGAGGCCGCAGCTGGAGTACGGTGTGCAATTTTGGTCGCCGCATTCAAGGAAGGATATATTGGCCTTGGAGAGGGTGCAGAGAAGGTTTACTAGGCTGATACCGGAGATACAGGTGTTGGATTATGAGGAGAGACTGAATAGGCTAGGTTTGTACTCTTTAGAGTTTAGAAGGCTGAGAGGGGATCTTATACAGACGTATAAGATAACGAAGGGGATGGATAGAGTAGAGGTTGAGAGGCTCTTCCCACTTAGCAAAGATAGCAGAACAAGAGGGCACAGCCTCAAGATTTGGCGGGGGGGGTGGAGAGTGGAGAGTGGTCAGAACACAGTTGAGGAGGAATTTCTTCAAACAAAGGGTGGTGAATCTTTGGAATTCTCTGCCTGATGAGGTGGTGGGGGCTTCCTCGCTGAATATGTTCAAGTCAAGAGTGGATAGGTTTTTGATTGACAAGGGAATTAAGGGTTACGGGGAGAAAGCGGGAAAGTGGTACTGAACCACTACAGATCAGCCATGATCTTATCGAATGGTGGGGCAGGCTCGAGGGGCTGGATGGCCTACTCCTGCTCCTATTTCTTATGTTCTTACGTTCTTTCTTGCAGTGGGAAGGCCACAAATGAGATCAAAAAATTCATAATGCAATGAGGAGAAGGCAGAGAGTGGTTGTAGATGGGTCTTTTTCTGCATGGAGATCAGTCACCAGTGGAGTGCCCCAGGAATCTGTTCTGGGACCCTTGCTGTTTGTAATTTTTATAAATGACCTGGATGAGAAAGTGGAGGGATGGATTGGTAAGTTTGCCAATGACACGAAGGTTGGTGGTGTTGTGGATAGTTTGCAAGATAGGATGCAAGACTGGGCAGAGAAGTGGCAGATGGACTTCAACCCCGATAAATGTTAATGGTACATTTTGCCAGATCAAATGGGATGAAGGAATATAATACTAAGGATAAGACTCTTTGCAGTGTGGAAAATCAGAAGGATCTTGGGATCTGGCTTCATAGGACTCTCAAATCAGTTTCGCAGGTAGAGAATGTGGTTAAGAAGCCATATGGTGTACTGGCCTTCACAATCGAGGAATTGGCATCGGGAGGTAATACTGCAGCTGTCTACAAACTGGTCAGACCCCACTTGGAGTACTGTGCTCAGTTCTGGTTACCTTATTACAGGAAGGATGTGGAAGCCATAGAAAGGGTGCAGGGGAGATTTACAAGGATGTTACCTGGATTGGGTGGCATGCCTTATGAGGATAGGTTGAAAGGGCTCAATCTTTTCTCTTTAGAGAGACAAAGTATGAGAGAGGACCTGATAGAGGTTTATAAGATGAGAGGTATAGATCGGGTGGATTCTCAGAGGCTATTTCCCAGGGCTGAAATGGTTGCTTTGAGAAAGTGCTGTGGAGTACGCACAGAGGAGATGTCAAGGATAAGTTTTTCACTCAGAGGATGGTGGGTGAGTGGAATCGGCTGCTGTCGGTGGTGGTGGAGGCAAATTCAATAAGGTCTTTTAAGAGACTTCTAGATGAATACATGGGACTTAATAAAATTGAGGTTATAGGTAAGCCTAGTAGGTAGAGATAAGATCAGTGCAACTTGTGGGCCAAAGGGCCTGTTTGTGCTGTAGCTTTTCTATGATTCTAACATCAAGACTCATGATAAAATGTGGCAGAAGAACAGCAGTAGATATTAAGATGTTTTAGTCTATAAAGAGGTTAGTGATAGGCATCAAACACTGGTTATATTGGCCGAATGGTGTGCATATGTGGACGAGATTAGGTTCAGTCATGGTGGTTCTCAACCTGACTGCCATTACTCACTGTAAGATTAGTAGTTATTCAGAGGTTAGTTATTCTGACATAAGTAGGGAAATTGCTAGTCTCTAATTACAGCAATTAAAACAGAGTACTTTAATACTAATAATATACAAGTGCACAGAATAAACAGATTTATCAGATGGAAATTGTACTGGACAAATTTGACAGATTACTTTTTAAAATTGAAGCCAGTAAACTAGTGAAGGATGGCTTTGCAATTTCATAAAGCAGTCAGTCAGATTACATCTGAGGAGTTTTTACAGCAAGTTAGAGCTTACGGGGTCTGAAATAATATCATGGGTTGAGGATCAGTTAACATACAGAAACAGAGCAGGAATAATTGGGTCACTTGCAGTTTGACAGTTGGGAGGACAACCACCTGCAGGCACTTCAGAAATAACTATCTAGAACAGTGACTTAGATGAAGAGTTTAAGCAGATCAAAGTTTACTGACAATAAAAAGCTGGTAGCAAACCAAGCTTTGAGGAGGATACAGAGACTACAAAAGGATAGAGACAGGTTAAGTGAGTAGGTGAGAATTTTGACAAATGATACAGAACATGAAGAACTGTGACATTATCCATTCTAACAGGAACATCGAAAAGATTTTACACCTGATTGCGTGACTAGACAATGGATTCATGAAGAGTTGGATGTCTTTGATTGAGGGGTGGATGTTGTGAAGTGGGAGTGATTGAGCATGATGGAGGTGAAGGTGACTGAATAGGAAGGGGAGGATAGGGTGGCGAATAAGGAGGGGGAGGATAGAGTGGGGGAATAAGAGGGGGAGGATAGAGTGGGGAACAAGAGGGGAAGGATAGGGTGGTGGAAAGAAGAGGGGGAGGTAGGGTGGGGGAGTAAGAAGGGGAGGTTAAGGGGGCAGTTGGGGAGAGTAAGTTGGGGAAGGAGGAAATAATAACATCATTATAATATATTAACATACAAAATTAAACAAAACTGGATGGATCTTGAACCAATTTGCTTTCCACTCAATGATGATGTTTTAATAGGTTTTGGTATAACTCACCAAGTGATAAGAAAGCAAAGCCCATAATGAGGTGGGGAACGTAATTTACATTGTGTGATATAGCTGCTCTATGGTTCAACTTTATCATCATGTTAGTCTCAAGTGTCATATTCTTTAGGGGGAGAGAGAAAAAGAGAGGGGTTTATAAAATGTTGAGAGGTATAGATAGGGTGGATTCTTGGAGACTATTTCTCAGGGCTGAAATGGTCACTACAAGACGACACAGGTTTAAGGTGCTGGAGAAGGCTTATGGAGTCTTAGCTTTTATTGGTAGGGGGATTGAATTTAGGAGCCGCAACATCATGTTGCAGCTGTACAAAACTCTAGTGCGGCCGCACTTGGAGTATTGTGTGCAGTTCTGGTCGCCACATTATAAGAAAGATGTGGAGGCATTGGAGAGGGTACAGAGGAGGTTTACTAGGATGTTGCCTGGTATGGAGGGCAGGTCCTATGAAGAGAGGTTGAAGGATTTGAGGTTGTTTTCGTTAGAAAGGAGGCGGCTAAGGGGGGATCTTATTGAAGCATATAAGATGATTAGAGGTTTGGATAGGGTGGACAGTGATAGCCTTTTTCCTAGGATGGAGAAAGCTAGCACGAGGGGACACAACTTTAAATTAAGGGGTATGAGTTATAGGACGGATATCAGAGGTAGGTTCTTTACTCAAAGAGTGATTAGGGAGTGGAATGCCCTGCCTGCAGCTGTTGTAGATGCGCCAAGTTTGGTGGCGTTTAAGAGGTTAGTGGATAAGTATATGGATGAGAAGGGAATGGTTTAGTTAGGAGGGGCATTGCTTTTTATTTTGGTCGGCACAACATCGAAGGCCGAAGGGCCTGTTCTGTGCTGTATTGTTCTATGTTCTATGAGAGCAGGTACAGAGGGGATGTCAGGGGTAAGTTTTTTTCATTCAGAGGGTGGTAAGTGAGTGGAATTGGTTGCAGTCGGTGGTAGTAGAGGCAAACTCGTTCGAGTCTTTCAAGAGACTTCTGGATGAGTTCATGGGATTTAATGGGATTGAGAGTTATAGATAGGCCTGGTAGGTACGGATATGATCGGCGCAACTTGTGGGCCGAAGGGCCTGTTTCTATGTTTTATAACAATAGGAGATAATCTGATAAGAGAGAGGCTATATTGGATCTGGTACTAGGGAATGAACCCAGCCACGTCATCAAAGCTACTCTGGTGGAACATGTGGTGAACTGTGACCACAGTTTTATAAATTTTTGGATACTCGTGGGAAAGAACAAGTGTTGTCCGAGGTTAAAGTGCTAAACTACGGAAAGGGATTAGGCACGATTCGGAGGCTGTCGTTTGGGAGAAGCTGTTTGAGGATAAATACATGTCTGGCTCATGGAAGTCTTTTAAGGAGCCGTTGATTGGAGTGCAGGACAGACATGTGCCTGTGAAAAGAAAGGCAGGATTAGGAATTGTGGATGACTAGGGAAACTGCAAGTGTTGTCATAGAGAAAAGGATAGAAGTAGAGAAGGACTGTAGACAGTATGAGAGGGAGGTTAGATAAGCGATGGAGAAGGGAAGCGCCCAGATCAAGGGTCTGAGGTGTATCTATTTTAATGCCAGGAGTGTAGTGAATAATGTGGATGAGCTTAGGGCGTGAATTGCTGCTTGGAAATGTGATGTGGTGGCCATTATAGAGACTTGGATGTCTCAGGGACAGGACTGGGTACTTCAGGTGCCGGGATTCAGATGTTTCAGGAAGGACAGGGAGGGAGGTAAAAGAGTGGCAGAGTGGCACTGTTGATCAGGGCTGTCTACGGAGTCTCTGTGGGTGGAAGTTAGGAACAGCAAGGGGTCAATAACTGGGTGTTTTCTACAGGCTGCCCAATAGTGACAGGGAAGTTGAGATGCAGATAGAGAAACAGATCTTAGAGAGATGTAGTAATAACAGAGTTGTCATGATGGGAGACTTTAATTTCCCAAACATCAACTGGAATATCCCTAAGATAAGGGGTTTGGATGGGGAGAAGTTTGTTAGCTGTGTTCAGGAGGGTTTCCTGACATAGTACGTGGATAAGCCTATGAGAGGATAGGCTGTACTTGACCTAGTGCTGGCTAATGAACCAGGACAGGTATCAGATCTCTCGGTGGGAGATCATTTTGGGGATGGTGATCATAATTCTATCTCCTTCGTGATAGCATTGGAAAGAGATAGGATCAGGGAAGCTAGGAAGGTGTTTATCTGGAGTAAGGGGAAATATGAAGCCATCAGACAGAAAATTGGATGAGTAAACTGGAAGGAGGTGTTCTTGGGGAAAAGTACTGAAGGAAGGTGGCAGACTTTCAAGGAATGTTTGTCTTGAGCTCTACACAACAACGTTCCAATGAGATAGTGAGGTTTTGGTAAGTCGCAGGAACCGTGATGCACAAAGGTTGTGATGAATCTAGTCAGGAAGAAAAGAAAGGCGTACAAAAGGTTCAGAGAGCTAGGAGATGTTAAGGATCTAGAGGAATATACGGGTTGTAGAAAGGAGCTTAAAAAGCAAATTAGGAGAGCCAGAAGGGGTCATGAGAAGGCCTTGGTGAGTAAGATTAAGGAAAACCCCAAGGCGCTCTACAAATATGTGAAAAGTAAAAGGATAAAAGTGAAGGGATTGGACCTATAAAAGGTGAAAGGGGAAAAGTCTGTGTGGAACCGGAAGAAATGGCAGAGGTGCTTAATGAGTACTTTGCCTCAGTATTCATGGTGGAAAATGATCTGAGAGGTTGTACTGCAGGTTTGCGGCGGACTGAAAAGATTGAGGATGTGGACGTTAAGAAAGAGGATGTGTTGGAACTTTTAAATTCTATCAAGATAGATAAGTCACCGATGAGATGTACCCTAGGTTACTGTGGGAGATGAGGGAAGTGATTGCAGAGCCCCAGCGTTGATCTTTGCGTCATCAATAGAGACAGAAGAGGTTCCGGAGGATTCGAGGTTTGCAGATGTGATTCTCATTTTCAAGAAGGGGAAGAGGAATAGCCCGGGAAATTACCGACCAGTGAGTCTGACCTCAGTGGTTGTTAAGTTGATGGAGAGGATACTGAGGGACAGGACTTATGAACATATGGAGAAGTTTAGTATGATTTAGTATGATTAGTCAGCACGGCTTTGTCAAGGGCAGGTTGTGCCTTACCAGCCTAGTGGATTTCTTTGAAAATGTGACTGAACACGCTGACGAAGGAAGAGCGGTGGATGTGGTTTACATGGACTTCCACAAGGCATTTGATAAGGTCCCCCATGCAAGACTTCTTGAGAAGGTGAGAGGGCATGGGATGCAAGGGGCTGTTGCCTTGTGGATCCAGAATTGGCTTGCCTGCAGAAGGCAGAGAATGGTTGTGGATGGGTCTCTTTCTGCATGGAGGTTGGTCATCAGTGGAGTGCCTCAGGGATCTGTTCTAGGACCTTGCTGTTTGTCATTTTCATAAGTGACCTGGATGAGGAAGTGAAGGGATGGGTTAGTAAGTTTGCCGACAACATGAAGGTTGGTGGTGTTGTGGATGGTCTGGAAGGATGTCAGAAGTTGCAGCGAGACCTGGATAGGATGCAAGACTGGACGGGGAAGTGGCAGATAGACTTCAAAGCAGATAAATGTGTAGTGGTCCATTTTGGCAGGATCAATGGGATGAAGAAGTACAATATCAAGGGTAGGACTCTTAGCAGTGTTGAGGAGCAGAAGGATCTTGGGGTCCAGGTCCATAGGACTCTTAGATCGGCCTCACAGGTGGAGGATGTAGTCAAGAAGGCGTATGGTGTGTTACCCTTCATTAATCGAGGGATTGAGTTTAAGAGTCAGGAGATAATTCTGCAATTTTATAAGACCCTTGTCAGACCCCACTTGGAGTACTGTGCGCAGTTCTGGTCACCTCACTACAAGATGATGTGAAAGCTATTGAGAGAGTGCAGAGGAGATTTACAAGGATGTTGCCTGGATTGGGAGGCATGCCTTATAAAGATAGGTTGAGGGAGTTAGGTCTCTTCTCCCTGGAGAGACAAAGATTGAGAGGCGACCTGATAGGGGTTAATAAAACGTTGAGAGGTATAGATAGGGTGGATTCTCGGAGGCTATTTCCCAGGGCTGAAACGGTCACTACAAGAGGACACAGATTTAAGGTGCTGGTAAGCAGGTACAGAGGAGATGTTGGGGTAAGTTTTTCACTCAGCAGGTGGTGAGTGAGTGGAATCGGCTGCCGTCGGTGGTGGTAGAGGTGAACTCCCTAGGGTCTTAAGAGACTTCTGGATTAGTACATGGGATTTAATGGGATTGAGAGTTATAGATAGGCCTGGTAGGTATGGATATGATCGGCGCAACTTGTGGGTCAAAGGGCCTGTTTGTGCTGTAGTGTTCTATGTTCTATGATATAACATAAGGTCTAGGCAACTCAAGCACTTGAAGAAACAGAGAAAGTAGAAAAGAACTCAAACAGGGAGTTAGGAGGGCAAAAAAAATCATGAAATGTCCTTGGCGGATAGGATTAAGGAGGATAGCTAGAGGGTAGCTAGAGAAAAAGTTGGTCCACTCAAAGACAAAGGACAGCACAGAACCAAAGGAAGTGGATAAGATTCTTAATGAGTACTTTGCATCATTATTCATGAAGGAGAGGGACACATTGACTGATAGTGTGTCGGAGGGGTATGTAAACCCTCTAGAGCAAGTCATTGTTATAAGGGAGGAAGTGTTAGGTATATGAAAAAGCATTAAAGTAAATAAACCCAGCACTAGATGGCATCTATCCAGATTACTAAGGGAGTTAAGGCAATTGCTGGGCCTCTAACAGAAACATTTGTTTCCTCAGTGCCACAGATGAGGTCCCAGAGGATTGGAGAATAGTCATTGTTGTCCCGTTATTTAAGAAGGGTAGCAAGGATAACCCAGGTAACTATAGGCCAGTGAGCTTGACGTCAGTATAATGAAATTGTTGGAGAAGATACTTAGGGATAGGATCAATACACATTTGGAACTGAATGGCATCCTTCACGACAGACAGCATGGTTTTGTATGAGGTCATGTCTCACTAATTTTATTGAATTTCTTTGAGGAGATAACAAAAATGATTGACAAAGGAAAGGTTGTAAATGTTGTCTATATGAACTTTATTTGAAAAAATCCCTCACTGCAGATTGGCACAAAAGGTTAAATCACTCGGGATCAACAGTGAATTAGCTAGAAGGATTCAGAATTGACCTGGCTGTAGAAGGTAGTGGTGGAGTGGTGTTTTTTCCAAATGGAGGTCTCTAACTAATCGTGTTCCGCAGGTATCGTTGCAGGGACTTCTTTTGTTTGTAGTATATATAAATAACTTGGAAGAAAATGTAACTGGTCTGATTAGCAAGTTTGCAGATGATACTAAAATTGCTGGAGTTGTAGGTAGTGATGAAGATTCTTAGAGAATACAGCAGGATATGATAGGCTGGAAAATTGGGTAGAGAAATGGCTGATGGAATTTAATCCAAACAAATGTGGAGTGATGCATTTTAGTAGATTCAGGTGTGAGCTATAAAACAAATGGCAGACATCTGGGAGTATAGGTCCACAGATCTTTAAAAGTGACAGTACAGGTAGAAAACATGGTGAAGAAAGCATACGGCATGCTTGCTTTCATTGACTGGGGCATCGAGTATAAACGTTGGTATATGTTACAATTATGTAAAATATTGGTTCAGCCACCTTTGGAATACAGTGTCCAATTCTTGTCACCACACTGGCAGGAGGACATGGTGGCTTTGGAGGGAGTACTGAAAAGGTTTATCCAGGATGTTGCCTGGCATGGAGTGTATTAGCTATGAGAAGAGATTGAATAAACTTGGATTGTTCTGATGGAAAGACAGAAGCGAGGAGCAACTTGATAGAAGTTTATAAAATTATGAGGGCATAGATAAGGTGAACAGCTGGGATAAAGAATAAAGAACAATACAGCACAGGAACAGGCCCTTCAGCCCTCCAAGCCTGCACCAATCATGTGTCCCTAACCAGACCATATGTTTGTATTCCTCTATTCCCAGTCTGTTCATATGGCTATCTAGGTAAGTCTTAAAGGATTTTAGTGTGTCTGCCTCAACCACCTTGCTTAGTAGTGCATTCCAGGCACTCACCACCACCTGAGTAAAATATGTACCCCGCATATCTGTATTGAACCTTGCCCCTCTTACCTTGAACTTGTGATCCCTTGTGTTTGTCATTTCTGACCTGTGAAAAAGCTTCCAACTGTTCACCCTATCCATGCCTTCATAATGTTATAAACTTCTATTAGGTTATCACTCAACCTCCTTCTTTCCAAGTATAACAAGCCTAGTTTACTCAATCTCACCTCATGGTTAATATCCTTCGTCAATTTTAAATCCAACCGATTTATTTGATAGTAAATCTGCGAGCTTTCGGCCTTTGTAGCCTTCGTCAGGCGAATGAGATGTTCTGGTCTCCAAAAGCACACATATCAGCACAGACAGTTTACAGATTGCTGATTAGAATGCGAATCCTTACACCTAACCTGCTATTCAAGTCTTAAAGTGGCTAACAATGTGTGTGGGAGGAATATTGAGCACAGGTTAGACATAGACAATACACATCCCTCTAACCTGTGCTCAATATTCCTCCCACCCACATTGGTGGGGGTATGGAATGCACTGCCAAGTAAAGTGGTGGAGGCAGGCACTCTGGAGTTGTTTAAGAGATACTTAGATGGGCACATGAACAGAATGGGAATGGAGGGGTGTAGAAAACTGATTTAAAATAGGGATCATGAGCCTTGGGAGTCCCTGGGAAGTGTGTAAATAGATGATGATATTGATGTACTTGTTTTTATCCTACAGGTGCTTTGGTCCACCTTGTTGTCTAACAAGGGGCATACACGCGATGGGTTGTGTGAGGGCTGGTCTTGGATTTTTCGAGAGTATTCTAGTACTTCACGTCATTAGTGTACTCTTGACTTGGACCATTTGATGGGCAACACAACAGCTCAGTAACTATCACTGTATTATGCAGATACATGGATTTGGGCCTGTGCCTGTGGGAGTTTGTGCATTCTCCCAGTGCTTGTGTGGATCTTCTCTGGGTGCTCCTGTTTCCTCCTTCATCCCAAAGATGTGCTCTCAGGCTAATTGGCAGAACAAATTCTCCCTAAATTGTCTCAAATTTGGTTTCCATCCATAGATCTATAAACATAGACAAGGATCACGAGTAGAAGTGGGAACATTGAGGTGGCGGCGCAGGCTCGTTGGGCCGAAGGGCCTGTTTCCCCTGCTGTTTTGTTCTTTGTTCTTTGCCATTTATTGTATAGCTCCCCCCTGCATTAGATCTACTAAAATGCATTACTTTGCTTTATCTGGATTAAATTCCATTTGCCATTCTTTTGCCAAATTTTACAGCCTATGTCCTGCTGTATTCTCTGACAATGTTCATCACTATCTGCAACTCCAGCAATCTTTGTATCATCCGCAAACTTACTAAAATCTATGTAGACGATATCCATGGCCCTTCCCTCATCAATTATTTTTGTCACCTCCACCAAATCTGGTGAGGCATGAGCTCTCTTATACAAAACCATGTTGTCTATCACTAATGAGACTATTCAGTTCTAATTGAGTATAGATCCTATCTCTAAGAATGTTCTCTAACAATTTCCCTACCACAGACTTCAAGCTCACTGACCTATAATTACCTGGTTTTTCCTTGCTACCCTTAAATAATAGGACCACATTTGCTATCCTCCAATCCTTCAGGACTTCACCTGTGTCCAATGAAGAAACAAAGATTTCCGTTAGAGGGCCAGCAATTTCATCTCTTGTCTCTCTCAGTAATCTAGGACAATTGCCATCTGGTCCTGGTGATTTGTCTACCTTAATGCTTCCTAAAACATCTAACACTTCCTTCCTTGAAATTGTGATTTGTTCTAACGGGTCTACACATCCCTCTGAGACACTACCAATCAACGTGTCCCTCTCCTTTGTGAATACTGATGCAAAGTATTCATTTAGGATTTCACTTACTTCCTTGGGTTCTAAGCATAATTCCCCTCCTCTGTTCCTGAGAGGTCTGACTCTTTCTCTGACAACCCTCTTGTTCCTAATGTATGTATAAAACACCTTGGGATTCTCCTTAATCCTGTCTGCCAAGGACATTTCATGACCCCTTTTTGCCCTTGTAACTCCCTGTTTGAGTTCTTTTCTATTTCTCTGTACTCCTCCAGTGCTTCATCTGTTTTTAGCTGCCTGGAAGTTATGTATGCCTCTTTTTTCCTTTTTGATTAGACCCTCAAAATCTCTAGTTATCCATGGTTTTTGAAATTTACCTTTCCTATCCTTCCTTTTTACAGGTGCATGCATTCCTATCAACTGTTCTGTAAAAGACTCCCACATGCCAGATGTGGATTTACCCTCAAATAGCCTCTCCCAATCAACAACCACCAAATCCTGCTTAGTTAGTCTTCCTCCAATTCAGCACCTTACTCATAAGACAATATTCACCCTTTTCCATAAATGGCGGTCACTGTTTGCCACATGTTTCCCTCACTGAAACTTTGATGATCTGACCAGGCTCAATCCCCAGTACTGGGTCCAGTATAGCCTTCTCTCTAGTCGGACTATCAACGTATTGTTCCAAAGAACCTTCCTGGACATATTTTACAAATTCCTCTCCATCCAGACTCCCAACCCTAAGGGATTTCTAATCTATAGAAGTGAAATTAAAGTCTCCTACTACAACAACCCTATTTTTTCTACACCTGTCCAGAATCTCCTTATATATCTGTTCTTCAACTTCCCATGGACTGTTGGGAGGCCTGTAGTATAACCCCAGCATGGTGAGTGCGTCTTTCCTGTTTTTGAGCTCTGCCCATTGTGTCTTGTTACATGATCTTTCCAAATTGTCCACCCTCTGTACTACTGTAATACGCTTCCTAACCAGTATTTCTACTTCCCCACCTTTCCTATCCTCTCCTCTGTCTTGCTAAAACACTTATACCCTGGAATATTCAGCTGCTAATCCTGTCCTTCTTTTAACCAAATCTCTGTCATTGTAACCACATCCAAGTTCCGTGCATGTATTAAAGCTGTAAGTTCATCTATTTTGCCCATTATGTGCCTTGCATTGAAGCAGATGCGCTCCAGACCTCCTGGCCCACTGAGTTCATCCTCCCCCAGATTGCTCTTCCTCTTACGTAGCCTTGTCTTGGCCCCATGCTCGTCTCCAGTCTCCATGCTTGCTGACCTATTATTTTGATTCCCATCCCCCACAGCCACATTAGTTTAAACCCACCCAAACCAAACTAGCAAACCTACTAGAAGCTTTTTCCCACAGCAGAAATGACAATCAAAGGGGCACAAGTTCAAGATAAGGAGAAATGGTTCAGTGGAGATGTACAGGGGAAGTTTTTAAACACAGAGGGTGGGAGGGGCCTGGAATGCACTGCCAAGTGAGGTGTTGAGGCAGACAGGTTATGACATTTAAGACTTATCGAGATGGGCACATGAATACAGGTGGTTGGTCTAAGTAGGACACGATTGACGCAGGTTTGGTGAGCAGAAGGGCCCATTCCTATGCTGTATTGTTCTTTGTTAGGTATGAGCTGACCTGAAAGAAGCTGGACATCCTCAGTATTAAAGAGTACAGCATAGGAATAGGCCCTTCCGTAGGCCTGTGCTATTCTAACGTACCAGAAAAATGATCTTTAAATGGAATTATGGGCCTGATTTTCGCATTATTTTTGTTTTGACACCTTAATTAATTGCCCTTACAGAAGGTGATCAATTATCATCACTTATACAGGCCTAGATCACAATTTACATACAATGGCTACATTGATTAGGTGTTGTCGCTAACTTGTCTGCCTCAACCACATTTAAAATGTAACAGGCAAGACAGATGAACTTAGAGCCTTAATGCATGCACAGAATTTGGATGTGATTGCAGTGACAGATTAAAGGAAGGACAGGACTGGCAGCTGAATATTCTGCAGTATAAGAGTTTTAGGCAAGACAGAGAAGGGGTTAGAAGAGGTGGGGAAGTAGCAATTGTGGCCTTGTAGAGTGTCACCTGCCAGTAGCCAAATATTTTTCTGCACTTAACAAAATAATTAGGCAGGTGACGAATGCTGTTTGGTCAGTCTTGTATAAAGTTCTGTTTCCAAACGTTCAGTCCTTTAGGGCTGGATTTTTGCTGCAGCAGTCTATATACCTGTGTCCCTTTCCACTATCCTCTTAACTATTTTTAAATAGTAAAAAAAATTGCAGTATGTTGCTGTGCAGAGGGACCTGGGTGTCTTTGTCCATGAATCACAAAAAATTGGTTTACAGGTGCAGCAGGTAATTAAGAAAGCAAGTAGAATTTTATTCTTCATTGCTAGAGGGATGAAGTTTAAAAACAGCGAAATAACGTTGTAGCTGTATAAGGTGCTGGTGAGGCCACACCTGGAATACTGTGTACAGTTTTGGTTTCCTTACTTGAGAAGGGATATACTGGCACTGGAGGGAGTACAGAGGAGATTCACTAGGTTGATCCGGAGGTGAGAAGGTTGGCTTATGAGGACAGACTGAGTAATCTGGGGTTATACTCATTGAATTCAGAAGAATGAGGGGAGATCTTATGGAAACATATAAGATAATGAAGAGAATAGATAAGCTAGAAGCAGGAAAGTTGTTTCCGCTGGCCAATGAAACTAGAATTAGGGAGGCATGGTCTCAAAATAAGGGGAAACAGATTTATGACTGAACAGAGGAGGAACTTCTTCACACAAAAGGTTGTAAATCTGTGGAATTACTTGCCCAGTGGAGCAGTAGAGGCCACCTCATTGAATGTTTTTAAGGCAACAATAGATAAATGTTTGAACAGTAAAGGAATTAAGAGTTATAGTGAATGGGCAGGTAAGTGGGGCTGAATCCACAAAAAGATCAGCCATGATCTTATTCAATGGCGGAGAGAGCTCAAGGGGCCAGCTGGCCTACTTCTGCTCCTAGTTCTTATGACATCTGGGACTCCATGCTCCTGCAAAGGGTATTGCTCCTCTCCACTACTGGGCCAAAAATCTGAGTTGTGTCCGCACTGCCAGCTGCAGCCCACCTTGGTCTTAGGTTGACCTCAAGGTGATCTTGGAGGTCCTGCCCCCTCCTCATGTTTCCACAATATCATGAAATTAATTGCATTGCCTGAGTACTTACTGTTGACTCTCCCTGCCACCTACACTATGCTGATGGCATCTATATTCCTGAGAAAGAACCCTTTACACCATTCATCCCTTAATGAGGCCCATCAATTTTCTTGTGACATCCATGACTGACCCCCCCACTGTGCACCTGCCTTCATAGAGCTGGTCTGGATGCAGCCCATGGCTTGTGTAGAAATGATAACAAGCTTTAACCATCTTAATTAGCTGACAGAATCGATCACACAGATCTCAGGGTTGGGCCTAACCCCGGGCCCAACCTCCTGTCCTGGTAAAATTGGCTCACACCGGAAACCTGGCAATGATATTTCAACCTCCCCGCATCATTCCTGCCTCTAGGAACTGAAAATCCAGCCTTTGGACAAGTTATCCAAGAGCAAGTGGAGCACATAATTATGAAAGTTACCTATATTTAAAGCATGTACGTATAAAGCAAAGAGCTGCATTTCAAGAAACATCTATTGCTCCTGCTCCCAGTAAGATCGTTAACCTTTATCTGACCTAATCACATAAGCCAACAGTTACTACTAAGCAAGTTACACGAACATTCTAGACATGTTATTTGTACATATTGTTTCATTAAAGCTTACACGCATTCACTGTTGTTATTCCAATAAATCAGCAATTTAATCTTCATAACCTCAACAGCACTGTCGCAGCATCTATTCTACACATTTAGAAATAATTTTACTTTTTCCTGAAAGTATATGTACATTTAATTATTCATTATGCCAGCTATTCACTGTCCATTTGGACCTGAAGCTCCTCCTACCATTAACAAAAATACGCAATACTAATATTCTGTATCCTCAGGATCAAAAAATACTGCACCGCAGTATTGCACAGCACACTTTATTCTCAAACATGATGGAGATATCACAATCAAGCTTGCTTTTTTTTAAAGAAAACAAAGAAACTGCAAGTCACTTACATTCCTTATCTGTAATATTTCCTTCATGAGGGACCATTAAACTGTCCTATAGTTCAGACAGTCCCAGCAAATGTAAGCAGCAGGCAAGGATTTTGCAGGCACTGCAGCTTTGTGAAGACTGGGCAAGGCTGTCTCACTGTACAGCTCTACACGTTACTGGGAAAACGTCATGCAGTCACAATAAATCCTATGAGCAAATCTGTGCAGTCTTCTTTACTATCACAGAACCTGATGCCAGTGTGATACAACAGCATCAGCCATCAACAGGAAACAACAGAGGCTTTTTTAAAAAACATTCTTGTTCTTACAGATTTGCAGATATGTAATTTTAAAAGTTACATAAAAAACAATAGACCACATACAAAGTCACTTGGTTTCTAATTATTTTCCAGGTTTAAGACAAATAATTACCCAGTAAGTAAACAAACATTTTTAGATTTTCAGAATTCACTGCTTGTGATTCTATACACACACACACACACACACACACACACACACACACACACACACACACACACACACACACACACACACACACACAAAGAGAGCAATTCTTAAACACAACCATCACCACTTCAATCATGTCACCTTGGCTATCTCTTAAATATTTCTATTTTTTAATCGTGTAATAACTAATAAAGATGTAATTTTGTCACTGCTTTCTCTGTCTGGTTCACAGTGAATCCATAACACCCAACATCATTTATTCGCCGTTTATGGTTTTAACAAAGAAACTAACTTGTGATAAAACTAAGATTTTTATAAAAGGGGATTATACTGCAGGAGTATTGCTTTATTGAAAACACCATCTTTCAGATGAGATATTAAGCAGATGCTCTGTCTGCCTGTTCACTGGGTTTCAAATGATCCCATGTCACCTGTCTTCTCTGCATTATAAGTGATTACATTTTAAAGGTAATCAGCTGTAAAGCACTTTGAATGTAAAGCACCCATTGTAAAGCAGAATGTCCTGAAGACATGAAAAGCATTATGTTCATTCTTTTTCCCCAGCACAAAGTATAGAATTCTCCCACTTTGAGATTAAGTGTGGTGGTGGACAGCTCTGGCAGTGCGTGTCCAACCAACCAAATCCTGCATCAGATTCTGCTCTCCTGGTAGGCCAACAACTGATTTGTCTATCCACACTCAGCTGACATGTTCAAAGGTCCAGGCACCATACTTAAATACTAGCTCAGCACAGGTATACCACTCTGCAGCCAACTCTCTTCACCAGATTATGCAAATGTTAGCAACCCACGAGAATTTTGCCCATTCACTGCAAGAAGAAAACAGTCAGTAGGCTCTATTTTCGATGACTTTCCAATAATTCCTCCAGATCCTAAACAATTGAAAGATTGACTGAATCAAAAACTAAAAAGGATGATGGTCAGTTCTCAACAGATTGAGCATTCTGGCAGCTCATAAGGAAGTTCTGCAATTCTAACGTCGTTCTAAAATCCATTGCAACCCAAATCTTTTGCTTGTAATCAAAAGCTGCTGTTATCTTTTTAAAAAAAATTCATATCACTGATACGGCCAACACTTATTATCCTTATGATTTAATGTTTGAAAATAATTTTTTTATCTTTTAAGTACAGGTCAGAGGTCACATTTTTTAAAAAATTCTTTGATGACACATGGGAATCATTGTCAAGATCAATATTTGTTGCCATTCCTAATTGTCCTTGGAGTGGCTTTCTAAGCTATTTCAGAGGGTAGTTAGACGGAGAGAACATAGAAAACAGAACATAGAACATTACAGCGCAGAACAGGCCCTTCGGCCTTCGATGTTGCGCCGACCAATTAGGAACAAGCAGTGACCCTCTAACCTAAACCATTCCCCTTTCATCCATAAACTTATCTACTAACCTCTTAAACGCCACCAAACTTGGTGCATCTACAACTGACGCAGGCAAGGCATTCCATACCCTTACCACCCTCTGGGTAAAGAACCTACCTCTGACATCTGTCCTAAAACCACCACCCCTTAATTTAAAGCTATGTCCCCTCGTGCTAGCTTTCTCCATCCTAGGAAAAAGGCTATCACTGTCCACCCTATCTAAACCTCTAATCATCTTAGATGTTTCAATAAGGTCTCCTCTTAGCCGCCTTCTTTCTAACGAAAACAACCTCAAATCTCTCAGCCTCTCTTCATAAGACCTGCCTTCCATACCAGGCAACATCCTGGTAAACGTCCTCTGTACCCTCTCCAATGCCTCCACATCTTTCTTATAATGTGGGGACCAGAACTGCACACAATACTCCAAGTGCGGCCGCACCAGAGTTTTGTACAGTTGCAACATGACGTTGCGGCTCCGAAATTCAATCCCCCTACTAATAAAAGCTAAGACTCCGTATGCCAAAGAGTTTAAGAGTTAAAACATTATAGAATCACTACAGTTCAGGAAGAGGCCATTTGGCCATCGACCTGTACCAATAACAACCCCACCCAGATCCGACCCCCACAACACCACGTATTTAATACCCTTGACACTAAGGGACAGGAAAGAGAAAGAGAGAACGAGGGCAATACATCTTGCTGCTTCCCTTTAACACTACCTAGAGAAACAATTATAAAATTTGTCTGCTAGTTCTCTTCTGCGTGTGCTTGTTAATAAAAGATGACTGACTGGTTTAAAATTAAGTGAGGGATTAAGTGGCTGACTTTGCATATATTTTGTTGAGATAGCCCAAAGTAGGATTCAAATGGGTCTGCCCAAAACACCAGAGTTTAATAATTGTCCACAATTTTTGATAAAGATTACAATGATGCTCTAACTTTAGTTTTCTGCGCCATCACCACAGTCAGAACTTTGATTGGCCATTAAACTGTGCATGGTCGAAATTAAAAGGTCAAAATAAGCAAAGCTCACTCCATCTTGTTCAGCCAGTCTGCCAGCTCATCCCCAAACTCATTTCCCAATGTGATACACGCTGAGAGTTGGTTACCCCTGAAATGATATTCAAAGCCTTCTTCTGTTAACACTAAGATTTCCTTCTTTCAAAGCATGGTCAGTCTTTATCTCCAATTTTGTCTACATTGGCTTTAGTCATAATACCTGTTTGTCACTTAGTCAACTTCTCCAATGCCTTTCCAATATCTCCTAGCACCATCTCCCTTATACATCTATTGATTCATAAAATCATATCTGACCACAATCCCTCAAAAACCCCCATTCACCTACCAGGCGTATTGTTTAGCCAGTGGCTCCCTATCTCCGAGCAGATCAACTTCAAAATGCTTGTGTACATCAACAAATGAAGTAAATTCTCTTGTATTTGCAACATTCATCAGTTATATAGGCATGCCTTTGTAAACACCCATAGCCCATTGGTCCCATCCTCATGACTCCACCTGCCCCAAGCCGGTGATTCCCCCACTCCGGTCCCATCCCTGACAACCCCCACCACCCCCCTCTCCTCCCCAATCCCATCCCTGCACTCCAATCTGGCCTCATCCTTACTGCAACCCCCTCTCCATACTTGTCACCAGCACCCCACACCCCCACGGCCCCATCTCTCAGCCCTTGGCCCCTACCTCTCCTTACCCCAATATCTGCTGCCCCTCCACTCCAGCTCCACCCAGTTGCATCTCTACCCCTGTTACCAACTCTCCGACCTCAATCCCGCCCGGCCTCATCTTTCTCGTTCCACCTTCCTCCCCGGCCCTATCCATATCAACCCTTACCTCACTATCCCCACCCAATCCCATCTCTGTTGTCCCCCACCCCAACCTCTGGCCTCATCCCTGTTGCCGCCCCCTAACTGGTCCCATCCCTGTCACCCCTTCCCCGGGGCCTTATTCTCTTTAAAAGAAATATTCACTGTATTTATTTGAATTTACAAATAGTGCCTTAAATATAGTGATTATCATTAACAGCAATCAGATTAACATTTGAAGCATTCATGAACCATGCACGAAAGCCAAGATTTTCAGTCTGAGGGGGAAGTTATTTAAACATCCACTGCAGCGAAGTTTTATTTTGTTACTGCTTCCTTCAGAATGAAAACTAATGATCAAAACCATGAACAAACATAAATAATGCATCAGCATCTCGGATGACTTGCCGATATGCTGAAGGATAATGAACACATTTTAATCTGTAATCCAGCAACCCTCTGTTAGTCACAAACAAGAAGAAACTCATTTCATAAAATGGAACCAGCTAAAATCAAAATGTTGACACAATCAAATAAACAGTTCTGAATAAAGAGCCATAGTGTTTAAATAACTGCACATTATGTGTGTCAGTCATTCACTGACTAAATGCTTAAGAGATGGAGCCAAAGTCAATTTATTAGAGGTAGAAAATGCAGTGAATAGTAACCATATTAACTAAATAAATGATAAAACACATGCTAAGTCTTTAAAAACATACATATATAGTTACATACTTACAAGAGCAGCTATTAGTTCTATGAAAGGTCAAGCCATACTAAAGAAGCAAATTTGGCCTGTAAAGCAGTGGCAGTTAGGGCTTATAGGTGATAGGGAATCAATGTTCAAGAGAATATACAACTTTCTTATAATGTTCTCTATGAAAGCACAACATCAGTTTGCAAGTACACTGACAATAGCCAGTTCTACCTTGTCACCACCATTTTCAATATTGTCCCTAAATTGTCACATTGTCTGATATCCACTGCTGAATGAATAGAAATTTCTTTAACTACTGAGTGGACAAAAACTATTGGTCTGTTCCCTATAGTTGTGGTGCCTCAAACTACAATACTGATACACCCCAACTGCTCAGAGTCATCTCCTGGAGGAAGATACAAAATAATTTAAAATCTCAGATTAAGTAGGGAGAAGAATCTTGAAAATTCTTCAACAACCCTTTTAGGCTTCAAAAATAGTACAAGAAACATGAGGACTGACCACGTACTGCATGTATGCATTAGACTGAAACAGACACTGATCAGCAAACAAGTCTATTGGGCATTCCTTTCAACTGATAGCTCAGTGACTATCGCTGTGCTGTGCAGATACATGGATTTGGGCCTGAGTCTGTGGGAGTTTGCACATTCTCCTCGTGCTTGCGTGGGTTTTCTCCAGGAGCTCTGGTTTCTTCCCACATCCCAAAGATGTGCTCTTAGGCTAATTGGCAAAACAAATTCTCCCTAAATTGTCTCAAATTTGGTTTTTAATCCATAGATCTATAAACATGGACAGGGAATCGCAGGTAGAAGTGGGAACATCGGGGTGGCGGCGTGGGCTCATTGAGCCGAAGGGCCTGTTTCCCGTGCTGTTTTGTTCTTTGTTCTTTGATAACAGTTCAAATCTAGGCCAGATATATTTTAGTTATATCTTAATTATTGCACTACTTGATTTTTTTTTTAAATGTTGTCTTTTTTTTCCTGAAAATTTGCAAATGTTGAAAAATTTAAAACAGAACAATGGCCAACATTTTTTGCCCTGGACCCCCCAGTCCTGTGGTGGGTTAGGAAATGCGAATATTTTCCTCTCTGCAGAGCCAAACAGGAAAGCATGATGAATCATGTGATGCTGGACTTAGCAATTATGTAACTAATGGTGCAGTGGGCAGGGTGTCACATTATATCCGGGCACCATACTTAAAAGATTTAGAAATGTACTAGAGACAAGCAAGCTGCATTTGCACTCTGATTTAGTGACCAACATCTGGAGGCACTACTGAATGTACTAGCAGAGAGGAGAGACTTCCTGTACCCCAGGAATGGAAGAAGGCCCATCTGACTCACCTGTATGGCAGTCATCAGAACGCGAACAGCATAAACTAGAACAACTATTTTCAGCCAGCGTGCTGAAGGAGACTTTCATATCCAATTTTTAGGTGAGTTCCTTGACACAATCGTACAGTACATAGAAAAATAAATAAGGCAAAGTGCAATTCTCACTAGCAGGAGAAGACTGAGCATACACTTGCTGTGAAGCCAGCTGCAAAGCTGTTGGGCACCATTGCACAGGCACCCAGATCTTCCAGTGCACTCTTTGGACATCACTCCCTAATATCGCTTCCCCTGCCAGCCGCTCACTGTCCCCAAACTCCCACACCCTGGCCAATCACCATCCTTGACTAAATTGCTACCCCAGCCAATGCCCAGTACTGAATACTCACCTCACAGAGCTCCTCACCACCACCCCTATCCCTCCTCCACAACTCCCAGTCATGGCCCCACACCCGTGATGGGCCCTATGCCTTGTCCCTTTTGCACTCCTGATACCTGGTTAGTAGTGCCATGGTGCAGTGTCAGAATGGCACTGCCTTTTCCTGTCCCCATCTATCCGAGGAATCTCAATGGCCTCCAGTCTCACCAGCAACGCCATCATGTCAGGTCTTTGCTGATGAGGACACTAAGTGATTTTCACTGGTGAAGACCTCCACCGGTGAGATTAAGGTAGGTGAGCCCAGACGATTACGTCCCGGACTCACTAATAACATTTAAATTACCACATGACTACTTAAATCAGCCTCATGCCCGGAAAGGCCGGTACTATTATGAGAAAACTGTATTTCTTCTGTCTCAATCAAAGACTGCATCCAATGGGTCCATGTGAGTTTATGTCTCCCGAGGTTTTATTTCCTCCCTGACCAGAAGAAATGGAGAGAATGGATTTTATTATTATAAAGGCAGATCCTATAATTTAAAGAAGTTTACAGCAGCATGTCCCACATGATTTGCTTCCAGTTGATCCAGGCCTGTGTGTTCATGTTAATTTCACGAAAAGCCCATTCCTGTTTGTTCTGAGAGTTTAATTGAACACTTCACTGGTTGTGAACAGAGCCCCGATAATTAACCTTCAGGGAGGAAATTATCCTGTCAATTAACATCCAGAAACACTTTATAATGAAGCACTCTATCAATATCTTGTTAAATATAATGAATATACCTATCTTCTGTTCAAAAAGAGCTGCTTGTGAATTAATAGAACATAGAACATAGATTTGTAACAGATAACTGCCATATGTTACGATCCCAGTTGATGTTATAACTGGATAGAAAGATCCCAGAATGTAAACCTGGTTCAAAAGGCAATGGGCACGATTTTCATGAATCGCTACATTGATCGAGCAGGACACTGGCTGGGAAACGTCATTGTGTAGCCAAAACCAGGGATTACAACTGGCATCCAACTGATCTTCCCAGTCTTCTTTTTTGATGTCATCACACTATGTAAATCGTTATTTGCATCTATTTATAGCCCAGGACACAATCTTCCAGGCTCGCTAAAGTTTCTGAGCCCATCACTGCAGGGATCACATATGGTCCCCAAAAACGGTAACCAAGTGTGACAGCCTCATTGTGAGTCCAGAAGCAATTGAAGCCCCCCAGGAGTTCAGGAACAGGGGGTGGCCCTTGGGGCACTGGAGTGCTCAACCAGCATAGCTCAGTACCAAGGGAGAAGGGCCTGAGGGGGCGGGAATGGAGTGGATTCAGCCTTGGGGGTGAGGGCTGGTGGTGTGGCCTTGGGGATGAGGGCTGGTGGTGCAGCCAGCTCTCAATGATCTTTCAGCGTACTGAGAGATTAGAGCAAGCACATTGGTGACCCTCAGAAGTCCAATGCTGGCCACTCAAGCAAGATTAGGCTCCCCTCTTTCTCCCTGCAAAACTGGCATAAAATCACCTGACGGACTCTGTGCAGTTCAAAACGCTAGAAGTTCATTTTACTAAGCTCGCCCAAGATACGGGCATAAATACCTCCTATTTTCCTACGCATTGGGTCCTGTCTGTATGGAGTTTACACATTCTTCCTGTGTCTGTGTGAGTTTCCTCCAGGTGCTCCGATTTCATCCCACAGAGCACAGATATGTGGGTTAGGTTGATTGGCTAAAAATACTAGGGCCTGGATGGAATTGTTGTCATAGAGGTTTACAGCATGGACCTTCGGCCCAACTTGTCCATGCCACCCCTTTTTTTAAAATCCCTAAGCTAGTCCCAATTGTTCACATTTGGCCCTTATCCCTCAATAGCCATCTTACTCATGTAACTGTCTAAACACTTTTTAAAGGACAAAATTGTAACCCCCTCTATTACTACCTCTGGCAGTTTGTTCTCGACATTTACCACTCTATGTGTGAAATAATTGCACCTCTGGACCCTTCTGTATCTCTCTCCGCTCACCTTAAACCTACGCCCTCTAGTTTTAGACTCCCCTACCTTTGAGGAAAAATATTAATTACGTAGCTGATCTATGCTCCTCATTCTCTTATAGACCTCTATAAGATCACCCCAAAGCCTCCTATGCTTTAAAGAAAAAAGTCCCAGTCCTTATAATTCAATTCTATCTACTTTAGGATACAAATGGAAAAAGACACTTGTTGCCGTAAGGGGAGGGTGCTAAATTGGAGGAAGGCTAACTACAGTCGGACTAAGTAGGAACTTGTGGAAACTGATTAGGAAAGTTTGATTGATGGGAAGTCCACATTCAGCATGTGGAATTCTTTCAAAGGAAAACTGAAAAGGTTGCAGGAAAGATATATGCCGGCTAAGAGGAAGGATGGGAAAGTCAGGATTAGAGAGCCGTGGATTAATAGGGATATTGAGGACTTGGTTAGGAAGAAAAGAGAGGCGTATGTTAGGTCAAAGTAACTGGGAACAGAGAGAGCATTGGAGGAATACAGAGAGAGTAGGAGGGAGCTCAAATGGGGAGTTAGAAGGGCAAAAAGGAGGCATGAAATGGGTTTGGCGGACAGGATTAAGGAAAATCCAAAGGCTTTTTACTCCTATGTTAGGAATAAAAGGGTGGTTAGAGGAAAAATCGGTCCTCTTAGGGACAGAGGAGGTGGGGCTGTGCTTAGAGTCCAAGAGAATGGGGGAATGGAATGTTGCCAACATGAGGGGACATAGCTTTAAATTAAGGGTGGCAGTTATAGGACAGATGTCAGAGGTAGGTTCTTACTCAGAGCGTAGTAAGGGCATGGAATGCCCTGCCTGCAGCAGTAGTGGACTCGCCAATTTTGAGGGCGTTCAAATGGTCAGTAGATAGGCATATGGATAACATTGGAATAGTTTAGGTTAGAGGATCATTAGATTGGTTCCACTGGTCGGCACAACATCGAGGGCCGAAGGGCCTGTGATGTTCTACGAGATCCTGAATGAAGGGGGCTTGTTGACCGGTACTGATTTGGAGGGAGCTGTAGAGCAGTTGAGGAAATATCCATTACAAAGGAGGAAATGTTAGAGCTTCTAGGTAGCATTAAAACTGATAAATCTCCAGGGCATGATGACACTTATCCCAGGCTGCTTAGGGAGGTGTGCAGTGAAATTGCTGGGCCTCTGACACAAATCTTTGTCTTTTCTTTGGACACAGGTGAGGTCCCAGAGGACTGGAGAATAGCAAATGCTGTACCGTTGTTCAAAAATGGTAGTAGGGATAACCCTCGAAATTATAAGTCAGTGAGTTTGACGTCAGTGGTAGGGAAGCTGTTGGAGAGGATTCTTAGAGATAGGATGTATATGCACTTAGAGCATTGCGATCTGATTAGGGATACTCAGCATGGTTATGTTAAGGGGAGGTCGTGCCTTACGAATCTGGTAGAATTTTCTGAGGAGGTGACAAAAACAGTCGACGAAGGACAGGACATTGATGTTGTCTGTGTGGATTCAGTAAGGCATCTGACAAAGTCCCTCATGGGAGGTTACTTGAAAAGGTCAAGGCTAATGGAATTCAAGGACAGGTATCTAGATGGATAAGTAACTGGCTTGGTAATAAGAGACAGAGAGTAGTAGTGGATGGGTGTTTTTCTAGCTGGAAGTTGGTCACTAGCGGTGTGCCGCAGGGCTCAGTACTGGGACCTCTTCTATTTGTATTATATAGATATAGATATAGAAGATATAGAACATTACAGCACAGAACAGGCCTTTCGGCCTTCGATGTTGTGCCGACCAAAATAAAAAGCAATGCCCCTCCAAACTAAACCATTCCCTTCTCTTCCATATACTTATCAATTAACCTCTTAAACGCCACCAAACTTGGCGCATCTACAACAGCTGCAGGCAGGGCATTCCACTCCCTAATCACTCTTTGAGTAAAGAACCTACCTCTGATATCCGTCCTATAACTCATACCCCTTAATTTAAAGCTGTGTCCCCTCGTGCTAGCATATAAAGTATATAGCATATAGTATATAGCATATAGTATATAGTATATAGCATATATATGCTAGCATATAGTATATAAATGACTTGGAAGAGGGAGTAAATGGTGTGATCAGCAGATAACATAAAGATGGCTGGACTTGATGAAATTGAGGACCAGTGTCGGGCAATACAGCAGGACATAGATAGGCTGGTAGATTGGGCAGATAGACAGCAGATGGAATTTAATCCTGATAAATGCGAGTAAAGCATTTCGGGAGAAAGAACGTAGGGGGGAATTGTATGATAAAGGGTAGACATATTAAGAGTATAGAAACACAGAAAGACCTGGGGGTGCAGGTGCACAAGTCTTTGACGATGGCAGATCAGGTGGAGAAGGTTGTGAGGAAAGCTTATGGTATGCTAGCCTTTATAGGAAGGAGTATAGAGTACAACAACTGGCGTTTAATGTTGCAGTTGTATAGAACATTGGTTAGACTTCATTTGGAATACTGTGTCCTGTTCTGATCGCTTTACTACCAGAAGGACGTGGAGACCCTGGAGAGAGTACAGAGGAGGTTTACCAAGATGTTGCCTGGTATGGAAGGACTGGGTTACAAGGAAAGGTTAGACAAATTGGGCTTTTTTTTGTTTTAGAAAGAAGGAGACTGAGAAGAGATCTAATAAGAACTACACAAGATTATGAAGGGTATAGATAAAGTAAACAGTAGTAAGCTTTTTCCTAGGTTGGAATCAAATATCACGAGATGCCACGGGCTTAGGGTGAGGAGGGCAAGGTATAATTTGGGTGTTACAGAGAGTTTTTTCACACAGAGGGTTGTGGGGGTATGGAACGCGCTGCCAAGTAAAGTGGTAGAGGCAGGCATGCTGGAGTTATTTAAGAGATACTTAAATAGGCACATGAGCGGAATAGGGATGGAGGGTTTTAGTAGACTGATTTAAACGGGGATCATGAACCTTGGGACGTTCCTGGGAATTGTACAAGTTTGCATGTTACTGATATATTTCTCTTTTATCCTACAGGTACTTCGGTCCACCTTATTGTCCAACAAGGGGCATATATGCAATGGGTCGTAAGAGGGCTGCTCTTGGATTTTTCAAGAGTAGCCTATCACTTCACATCATAAGTGTACGCTTAAACTGGACAGTTGATGGGCAACACGACAGTTCAGTGACCATCACCATTGCTGTGCTGATATAGGGATTTGGGCTGGTATCTGTGGGAGTTTGCGCATTCTCCCCGTGCTTGCATGGGTTTTCTCCAGGTGCTACAGTTTCCTCCCACACCCCAAAGATGTGCTCTTAGGCTGACTGGCGAAACAAATTGTCCCTAAATTGTCTCCCCAGTTTGGTTCCAATGCAGATTTCCATAAACATAGACAAGGGTCACGGGTGGAAGTGGGAACATTAAAATAGCGGCACGGGCTCATTGGGCCAAACGTCCTCTTTCCCGTGCTGTGTTGTTCTTTGTTCAAACTATCAAGTCCCGATAGCATCCTAGTAAATCTCTTCTGCACTCTTTTTAGTTTAATAATATCCTTTCTATAATAGGGTGACATCAATTGTATACAATATTCCAAGTGTCGCCTTACCAATGTTTTGTAGAACTTCAACAAGACATCCCAACTCCTGTATTCAGTGTTCTGACAATGAAATCAAGCATGCTGAATGCCTTCTTCACCACTCTGTACACTGCGACTAGGCTTTCAATGAGCTCTGAACGTGTACCCTAGATCTCTTTATTCCACTATTCTCCCCAGCACCCTGGCATTAACTGAATAAGTCCTGCCCTACTTCAATCTACCAAAATGCATCACCTTGCTTTTATGTAAATTAAACTCCATCTGCCTTCATCAGCCCACTGAACCAAAAAAAAAACAAAGAAAATTACAGCACAGAAACAGGCCCTTTGATCCTCCAAGCCTGCATCAAACATGCTACCCGACTGAACTAAAACGGTCCTCCCCTTCCAGAAACCATATCTCTCCATCTCCATCCTATTCATGTATTTGTCCAAACACCCCTTAAAAGTCACTACCGTATCTGCTTCCACTACCTCCCACAGCAGCAAGTCCCACCCCCCACCCTCTACGTAAAAAACTTGCTTTATATATCTCCTTTAAACCTTGTCACTCACACCTTAAACCTATGCCCCCTAGAAACTGACTCTTCCAGCATAGGAAAAAGCTTCTAACTATCCACTCTGTCCATGCCTCTCATAATCTTATAGACTTCTATCAGGTTGCCCCTCAACCTCCATCATTCCAGTGAGAACAAACATAGTTTCTCCAACCTTCCCTCATAGCTAATGCCCTCTGCAACATCCTGGTAAATCTTTTCTGTACCTTTTCCAAAACCTCCATAACCTTCTAGTAGTGTGTCGACCAAAACCGAACACTATCTTCCAAGTGCACCCTAACTAAGATTCTATAAAGTTGCAACATGACTTGCCAATTTTTAAACTCAATGCCCCAGCCAATGAAGGCAGTCATGCCGTATGCCTTCTTGACTACCTTCTCCAACTGTGTTGCCACTATCAGGAACTGTGTACCTATATAACCAAGTCTCTCTGCTTATCAATATTCTTAAAGGTTGTGCCATTTAGTGTATATTGCCTATCTGTATAAGACCTTCCAAAATGCATTACCTCAAATTTGTCAGGATAAACTCCATTGCCCAAGTCTCCAAGTTCTATATCCGGCTGTATCCTCTCAATGATCCTCATCGCTAACCACAATTCCACCAAACTTCATATCGTCTGCAAACTTACCAATCAAATCAGTTACATTTTCTCCAAATCACTCATGTATATATAACAAATAGCAAAGGTTCCAGCACTGATCCATGAGGAACATCAATTGTCACAGCCCTCCATTCAGAAACGTACCCTTCCATTGTTATCCTCTGTCTTCTATGACCAAGCTAGTTCTGCATCCACCTTGCCAGCTCACCTCTGATCCCATATGACTTCACCTTCTACACGAGTCTGCCTTGTCAAAAGCTTTACTGAAGTCCATGTAGACAACATCCACTGCCCTACCCTCATCAATTATCTTCGTCACTTACATAAGAAATAGGAGCAGGAGTAGGGCATCTAGCCTTTCGAGCCCGCCCCACCATTCAACAAGATCATGGCTGATCTGAAGTGGGTCAGTTCCACTTTCCCGCTTTCTCCCCGTAACCCTTAATTCCCTTGTCTATCAGAAACCTACTATTCATGACTTAAATATATTCAGCGAGGTAGCCTCCACCACTTCAATGGCCAGAGCATTCCAGAACTCACCACCCTTTGAGTGAAGAAGTTCCTTCTCAACTCCAATCCAAAGTGCCCTCCCCTTATTTTGAGGTTGTGCCCTCCGGCTCTGCTATCCTTTCTAAGAGAGAAGAATCTGTTTACCTCTACCCTATCTAGCCCTTTCATTATCTTATACGTCTCTATAAGATCCCCCCTCAGCCTTCTAAACTCCAAGTACAGACACAGTCTATTCAATCTCTTCTCATAGGCTAGCCCCCTCATCTCCGATATCAATCTAGTGAACCTTTTCTGCATTCCCTCCAAGGCCAATACATCCTTTTGCAAACACAGCGACCAAAACTGCACACAGTACTCCTGTTGCGGCCTCACCAGTACCCTGTACAGTTGCAGCAAGACCTCCTTGCTTTTATATTCTATCCCTCTCGCTATGAAGGCCAACATTCCATTCGCCTTCCTGATCACCTGCAGACTGGATTTTTGCGATTCGTCCACAAGGATCCCCAGGTCCCTCTGCACCATCGCATGCTGCAAATTTCTCCTACTATTATTTCTACCAAAGTGGATAACCTCACATTTACTAACATTATACTCCATAAGCCAGGTCCTCGCCCACTCACTCAGCCTATCCAGATCCCTCTGCAGATTTTCCTTGATTCCAACTCTCTGCTTTTTATTAGACAACCAGTCCTCAATCCATGCTAACACCTTATCTCCAACTCCATGCACCCAGACCTTTTGCAGCAACCTCTTGTGAGACATCTTATCAAATGCCTTTTGGAAATCTAAAAACACCACATCCACCGGTTCCCCTCTGTCTACCGCACTATGTCACATCCTCATAGAAGTCAAATAAGTTCATTAAACATGACTTCCCCTTCATGAATTCGTACTGCATCTGCTTGATCAAACCGCTCTAAGTGCCTCGCCATTTCTTCTAGCATTTTCCCAACTACAGGCTGATTGGGTAATAAATTGTCCCTATATTGGTCTTTATATGGGGATCTTCAACAATAGGCATAGCGTAAAGACAAGGATATGTCATTAGGACGTTAGGATGGCGGCGTGGGCTCGTTGGGCCGAAGGGCCTGTTTCCCATGCTATGTTGCTCTTTGTTCTTTGTACAGACATTAAACTAACCGGCCTATAATTCCCTGCCTTTTGTCTGCTATCTTTTTTAAACAGCGGTGTAACATTAGTCGTTTTCTGATCTTCTGGCACTTCCCCAGAGTCCAGCGAATTTTGATAAATAATTACTAAGGCATCCACTATCACCTCTGCCATTTTTTTCAGAACCCCGTGATGCATTCCATCCGGTCCTGGAGACTTGTCTGCTTTCAGTCCCATTAGTCTATCAAGCACTACCTCTCTAGTGACAGTAATTGCATTAAGGACCTCATCTCCTACCATCCTTCTATCTTTAATATTCAGCAAGTGATTTGCGTCCTCTTCCATGAAGACTGACACAAAAAACTTATTTAAAACCTCAGCCTCAAAAAACTCAATCAAGTTAGTGAGATACGACCCATCCTTCATAAAACTATGTTGCCTCTCACATGCATCCACTTACTTTCAAGTGGAAGTAAATCCTGTCTCAAAGAATCCTCTCCAATAATTTTCCTATACCTGACGTAAGGCTCACCAGCCTGTAATTACTTGGATTACTTTTGCTACCACATTGGTTCTAGCCCTCTGGGACCTCATCTGTAAGAAGTCTGACAACACCAGGTTTAAGTCCAATTGTTTTATTTGATAGTAAACTCACTTGATAATGAGTTTACTATCAAATAAATCAGTTGGACTTAAACCTGGTGTTGTCAGACTTCTTACTGTGGTTACCTCAGTCCAACACTAGCATCTCTACATCATGACTTCCCCTGTACCCAGTAAGGATACAAAGATTCCTCTCAAAGTCCCAGCAATTTCCTTCTTGCTTCTCTCTATATTCTAGGATATATTCCATCAGGTCCTGGGGACTTGTCTACCTTACTTTTTGTCAAGAACTCCAATACCTCCTTCTTTTTGATCTCATCATGGCTCATAAACTATATACACATCCTTTCTCAGACTTATCATCCCGCACATCTTTCTCTTTGGTGAATACTGATGCAAAATACTCAATAATTACGTTGCCTATTTCCTCTGGCTCTACGCATGGATTCTTCCTTTGTCCTTGAGTGGCCTAACCTGCTTGCTCTTTATGTATGCATATAAAGCCTTGGGATTTTCCGTAATCCAATGATTTTCCGTGACTCCTTTTTACCTCTTTACTTAAGTTTATTTTTACTTTCCTTGTATTCCCCACTTGCTCCAAATTTTCCAACATCCTCACCTTGACCAATGCTTCTTTTTTCTCTTTGAGTAGGTCATAATATCTCTCATTATCTAAGGCTCCTAAAACTTGCCATATTTATCCTTCATCCTTTTAGAAATGTCCGGTGCTGAATCCCTCTCAACTTACACTTGGAAGCCTCTCACATGCCAGATGTTGATTTGCCCTCAAACATCTGCCCCCCAATTTACATTCTTCAGTTCCTGCCTAATATTCCTGTAATTAGCCTTCTGCCAATTTAGCACCTTAACTTGAGGACTGCACTTATCTTTATCCATCAGTACCTTAAAGCTTACTGAATTGTGGTCACTGTTCCCAAACTGCTTCCTTACTGAAACATTGACCACGTCGGCAGGGCTCATTTCCCAATACCAGGTCCTGTATGGCCTGTTCCCTTGTTTCACATACCGTTTCAAGAAGCCCTCCTCGATGCTCCCTATGTCTGCATGGATTTCTTCCAGATGCTCTGGTTTCCTCTCACAGTCCAAGGATGTACGAATTGGCTAGATTGGCTATGCTGGGGTGCCCCTTAGTGTCGGAGGGACTAGCTACGATGAGGGCATAGGGTTCTGAGGATGGGACCTGGGTGAGCTTGTGTTCAGTGCAGATCTGATAGGCCGAATGGCCTCCTTGTACAATGTATGATTCTATATACTCCTGCAAGGCGGGTGGAGGGTTAATCTGTTTGATTGACAGATCCAGTGATTAACTCCTGAATAAGGACGGAGTTCAGATCCATCCTCCCACTTGCTGGGGACAAACAAAATGAGTAGTCACTCAGATTTTAAATCAGCAGGCTGTGTTGTGGATCTGAAGCTGCAAGTTTTTATAGTTGCAATTTTTATTTGTTCGTGAGACGTGGACATTACTGGCAAGACCCGTATTGATTGCCTGTTCCCAACTGCCCTTGATACGATGGTGATAAGTAACTGCAGTGTTGGTATTCAGAGGGCTATGAGTGTTATAGATACTGGGACACTGGGACACTGTATCCGTTGGGTAGGAAGTCTCGATCAATTGAACAAGATCCCATTGCAATCAGAGATAATATTCTTTACTGTCTACTATGCCACAATCTTAGTGTCATCTGTAAACTTACTAACCATGCTTGCTAAATTCTCATCCAAATTATTAATATTAATGACAAATAACTGTGGATGCAACAGTGATCCTTGAGGCACACCACTAGTCACAGGTCTCCAGTTTGAAAAACAACCTTCTACAAGCTATCTTCTGTCATCAAGCCAAATTTGTATCAATTTGGCTACCTCATCCTGGAATCCATGAGATTTAACCTATGCAACAACCTACCAATCAGTACCTTATCAAAAGCCTTGCTAAAGTCCATGTACACAACATCAACTGCACTGCCCTTATCTATCTTCTTGGTTACCCCTTCAAAAAACGCAAATAAATTTGTGAGATATGATTTTCCACTCACAAATCCATGCTGAGTATCCCTAATTAGTCCCTGCCTCTCTAAATGCCTGTAGATCCTATCTTTCAAAATACCTTCCAACAATTTACCTACCACAGACGTGAGGCTCACTAGTCTCTAGTTCCCAGGCTTTTCCCTGCAGCCATTTTTGAACAAAGGCACAACATTTGCCATCCTCCACTCTTCAGACACCCCAGCTGTGGCTATTGATGATTCAAATATCTCTGCTAGGGGACCTGCAATTTCCTCCCTAGCCTCCCACAATGTCCTGAGATACACTTCATCAGATCCCAAGGATTTATCTAAATTGATGTACTTTAAGACTTCTAGCACCTCCTTCTCTGTATTATGTACATTCAACAAGACATCACCATTTATTTCCTCAAACTCCCAAACATCCATGCCTTTCTCAACACTTAAGTACTAATGAGAAGTATTCCTTTAGGATCTCACTCATCTCTTGTGGATCTGCACAAAGATTACCTTGTTAATCTTTGAGAGATCCTATTCTCTCCCTAGTTACTCTTTTGCACTTTATATATCTGTAGAATCTTTTTGGATTCTCCTTTGCCATATCTGCCAAAACAATCTCGTATTCACTTTTTGCCCTCCTGCCTTCTATCTTAACTCTGCTTCTACACCCTCTGTATTCATCAAAAGATCCACTTCAGCCCAGCTGTTATGTGCCTCTTCTTCTTCTTGATTCGGGCATCAATATCCCAAGTCATCCAGAGTTCCCTATTTCTGCCAGCCTTGCCCTTCACTCTCAGAGGAATGTGCTTACCCTGAACCCTAGTTAACAAACTTTTGAAAGTGTCTCACTTATCAGACATCTCTTTGCCTGCCAACAGACTCCCCCAATTAACTCTAGGAAGTTCCTGCCTGATACCATCAAAATTGGCCTTGTCCCAATTTAACTTTTGGGCCAGGTCTATCATTCTCCATAGCTATCTTAAAAAAAACTAATGGAATTATGGTCATCAGTCCCAAAGTGATCCCTCACTAACACTTCTGTTACCTGCTCTCCCTTATTTCCCAAGAGGAGGTCTAGGTTTGCCCCCTCTCTATCAGACTATCTGCATACTGAATGAGAAATTCTTCCTGAATACATTCAACAAATTTCAACAAAAAAAAACAAAGAACAAAACAGCATGGGAAACTGGCTCTTCGGCCCAACGAGCCCGTGCCACCACATCGATGTTTCCACTTCTACCCATGATCCCCGTCAATGTTTATAAATCTAGCATTTCGAGATCTCCACCATATGATGCTGGATAGTTGTGTGATATGATTCATGTTACATTTGAACTGCAGTCCAATACTGTTACACCTCCCCCAGGTCCCACACCCTCCCATAACCAGGGTAACCTTTAATCTTTCTAGTTAGCCTCGAACTCCACCCCCCCAATCATCCTCCATGCAAATGCCCACATCCCCTACACTCCTGAGAACTCACCTGTGTCAGTAGATCTGCCCACCCCTCATTCTGCTAATCCCCAGAATTGACTTTTATTTCCGTATCCCCTCCAACATCCCTTCACCCTTGATTGCTAAATGCTCTTCCTACCCCATGCCTTTCTCAACACTTTGACACTCACTTCCCCTTTAACACTCACCATCCATTTCTATCAACTATTCCCTTACTATGCCCCTAGGAGTCATCAGTTGACAGCCCAGCCCCTTTCTCTGAACTGATTCCCCCCTCCAAACTTTGTCATCTTCGACTGTCCATACTCACATGCGCAACTACCCTCCCCCCAATGCGTGTACACAGTCCTTCCCATCATTCCATTCCTTAAACAAAGTCAATCCATAGCTGCTGCAAAATCTAATTCTTTCCCCTACCATCCACAACCTCCCTTGCCCCTGCTAGCCTATACATCTGCACATCTTTTCATTGTTCTCCTCCCCATCTAATGTCCAACATCCCTCCTCAACACAGACCAACATCACCCATGGCAGGAATGGCGGTGCATCATTAATCACCAGTCAGAACTGCAAGTTCCCACCAGGGGAGAGTGATTTTGCAATTGTCAATTCCCCAATTGTTGTGATAGATGGAGGTTGCTCTTTATACAAGGTGGATGAACTCTGAACTTGTCTCGATAGTCTTTTCTCTTTCCTTTTGTGCATTCACAATAATGCACACTGGAATGGAAGATGGCTCTTCCTGTGGTGAGGTGTGACTTAGTCGTAAGCTTAGCTGGCATTAGGCTGTGCGGAATGTTATCATCATTGAAAGTTTGCTGCTCTGTTCCAGCACTGTTTGTAACATTGTCATGCTATTGGAGATTACATCATCTGCTCTGTACTCTAAGGGTTTATCACTCCAAATGTGATTGGACAGCTTTCCAAAGTGTCCTAATTGACACTTCAATTTCAATTTCAGCCCATTGAAAAACTGGGCTGAAATTGCCAGACATTTATCACACCTTTAGGGACACTTTGCACCAGTGCTGGCATGGTCACTCTACAATCAGTTAGGGTATTGCTTCCCTTGGTCTGGATCATACCTATTTTATATTGTTTCATTGATAGGACAGTGGGATTTACATTGTACCACACTTTTCTTTTTCTCTCCTTAACATGGATTTATGCTGCAACCTGGGTGGTTTGCTCAAAGAATAGGTTTTCTTTCACTTGAAGCATATATGAGACTGCATCCTCTGCTACTTCCAGCCTCCCAGGTCAATCACAGCCTTCAGACATTCCATAATGAAGAAGTCAACAAGTTCTCCTGACTGTTGGGCACATTCCTAAAATGCCCTTTCATGGATTTTGTTACATCTGAATTGAAATAAGCATCGAATGATTTTAAAATTTGAAATTTGGAAGACCATATATCTACAGAATGTTTTTCTCCAAAGATCCCAATTTTGTGATTAATCTGACCTTGGATAAGTCCAAATTGACCTGGAAAAGTGGATTTCTGATCCATATTAAAATTTTCAAATTGCATGTTTTCAGGTTTCAAGATTTCCAAAAATTCAAAATAATGCTGCTGTGCACATCTTCACAGAGGGTGTTCAGTTTTGACAGACAACATAGCAGTGGCAGTCGCATATTCAGCATTTAAGTTTTTTTTAGTAATGATTGCCTGGATCAACTGATTCGAGGTTTTCCTCTTTCGTGCATTGAATCTTAGTTTTTGGTGGGTTTTTTGAGCTGCCTAATCTGTTGCGATTATTTTTTTTCAGAAGCAAGCTTTGGCACTACGTGTCCATGTGCCAACTAAGGGATGTAAATGGCAATGAATCACTGTAATAATTTAACTTTTTTCAGGACTTGTGTTTTCCAGGAGTTGTGATTTTCAGCACCCGCGATGATGCATAAATAACTCTGCTCATTCCAGGTGTTGCAACTGCATTTCCAAGAATTCAATTGAGTCTTCTATTGCAGTGAGAAATACAATACTGCTTTCAGCTTCATAGAATCCCAACAGTACAGAAGGAGGCCATTCAGTCTATTGAATCTGCATCGACAATCCCATCCAGGCCCAATTCCCATAACCTGGCTAGTTCCCTGACACGAAGGGGCAATTTAGCATGGTCAATCCACCTAACCAGCACTCCTTTTGATTTCTAAGCCTTTCATAGGAGATTTTCTCTGTGATATCCTTCTGTGCCTTCGCTTATTGAGCTTTTCTTTAGGTGAGAATGCATCTTAGATTTATCCTTTAGTTTTCCAGGACTTTTGTTTTTCTACAGTTAGTGCAAAGTTTTGAGTTGTTCCATTTGCTCTCACCATGTTATAATGTGTTGGGTGCAGTTCAGTAGGTCTTATTCATAATCTTGTGTGATTTAAAGGTAAGCATTTTTCAATTACTATAAACTATGTACTGAAGGACAGTAAAGATCCAAGCTAGGAGCTGTTCTCCATGCTTGCTTTTACACATAGCTCTGTCCAACACTATACTGACCCAATAGGGTAAGTGTTCTCTTATATCATAGTATGGGCAGTATTACATTCAGTCACAAGTTAACCCTTAGATAAAAACAAATTACTGCAAAATCTGAAATCTGAAACAAAAACAGAAAATGTTAGGAAAACTCAGCAGGTGTGCCAACACCTGTGGAAAGAGAACACAGCTAACATGGACTCTGAATGATTCTTAGTCCTTTTATGTGCCAAATCCTTAAACCACAAACATCACATCTCAAATCCCTCTTCTTTTTCAAAACCCTGAGTTCGCTTGTCCCCCATGCTGTATTAGATGAACCAAAATTTCCTCAAATAATGCACAGACTGAAATGTTCAGGACCACCACAAATTCTGTTCTACAGTCATCAACTTCACTCCTCTTCTGTACAACTGTGTGAAATTGAAACATTTGCAAACTTGGTTCCAAATGTTTTGTTTGGATGTGCAGCTGCTTTTTGGTGCACGTACAATAAAACTTAGGCTCAGATTTTTGGGAAGTCATGATAATGCCATGCCTTATTGAAAATGATGCCTGAATCACAAAGTCCTGACCATATCTAGAATGAATCATTTTCACCATGGTGTGGGAACAGGTGCAGGATGGATTTCGCACATGGGCATTTCAGCACACTTAAAAGTGCTGCTGACCTCAAGCAGAAGTAAATTCTTTATTTCCACAACCCGCCTAGCGTCCCTTCCAATTTCGTGCAAAAACTGTAAATCCAGCCTTAGGTCTTTGGTGAGGTCAGGAACCCTTTGGGAGAGCACAAAAGTTTGATGAAATACCATAGATGTTCACTCATTCCAAACACAAACATGTAGTTGATATCCTTACCATTGCTAAAACAATATCGACAACTACACAGCACATCAAAAATATCTAACATGCACACTATACACAGTCATTCTATGTTTATCTCCCTTATCAATGCACTGACGGTTCTCTTTAAATACTTAGGAATACCTACAAATGATATGAACTAAATGTGAAAAAATGATTACAAATACTGATGAAGCAGCTATAAATTAACCATACATGTTTTTGCCTCCTCATGTATGCAAAGCCTTGTACAGCTTAAGGTATAGTAACATTCTACTTTACTTACACTGGGATGTTTTCATAGGCATCTTCAAATTGGTCCTATAAAACAAAAAGTATAATAATGTCCCTCCAGTGGCTGGTTAAGCTAAAGAAACTGATAACTTGAAGATTATAATTCACAATTTATCTGTAGAGGAAAAACATTACATACATTTTCAGATGATTCTATTGTTAGTTTTATATTTGAATTTAAACTGTAAATTACTGCACTTCACAAAATAGGTTAAGTCACACAGCAATGGCTAAATTTATCCCCTCCCTGAAAATACTATTAGGGTATGACAAAGGTCGGTGGTGTTGTGGATGGTCTGGAGGGATGTCAAAAGTTGCAGCGGGACATAGACAGGATGCAAGACTGGGCAAAGAAGTGGCAGATGGACTTCAACGTGGATAAATGTGTAGTGGTCCATTTTGACAGGAATAATGGGATGAAGGAGTACAATATAAGGGGTAGGAGTCTTAGCTGTGTTGTAGAGCAGAAGGATCTCAGGGTCTGGGTCCATAGGACTCTTAAATCGGCCTCGCAGGTGGAGGAAGTGGTCAAGAAGGTGTACGGTGTACTGGCCTTCATTAATCGCGGAATAGAGTTTAGGAGTCAGGAGGTAATGATGCAGCTCTATAAGACTCTTGTCAGACTCCACTTGGAGTATTGTGCGCAGTTCTGGTCGCCTCATTATAGGAAGGATGTAGAGGCTATTAAGAGAGTTCAGAGGAGATTTACAAGGATGCTGCCTGGATTGGGAGGCAGGCCTTATGAAGATAGGTTGAGGGAGCTGGGGCTCTTCTCACTGGAGAGACATAGGTTGAGAGGCGACCTGATAGAGGTTTATAAAATGTTGAGAGGAATAGATAGGGTGGACTCTCAGAAACTATTTCCCCGAGCTGAAATGGTCACTACGAGAGGACACAGATTTAAGGTGCAGGGATGCAAATACAGAGGAGATGTTAGGGGTAAGTTTTTCACTCAGAGGGTGGTGAGTGTATGGAATCGGCTGCTGTCAGAGGTTGTCGAGGCAAACTCGCTGGGGTCTTTTAAAAGACTTTTGGATGAGTATATGGAAACAAATAGGATAGGGGGTTTTAGATAGGTCTGTGGATTGGTAGATGTGATCGGCGCAACTCGTGGGCCGAAGGGCCTGTTTGTGCTGTATTGTTCTATGAAAAGAGAGAGAAAAAATGCTAACTGCATATATCATACAGTGAAAAAAAGAGGGAAAAACTGATGCAACTGCTTTATTTTAATTTTGACTTGGGTTTAAAAACAATAAAAACATTCTGTTTAGATTATTGCATTTGAATTGACATAGATCAAAAAGCCATCAGAGAACTGTTGTATCAATATTCAAAAGAGATTAACATAATGTTTTGCAACTTAATTTGAGTTACCTGCCCCTTTCCACCTCTCCAATATGTTGCCAAGAGTTAAGTTACAGACCTGTTCTTAAAGATAGCTAGGACAATTGTCACAAAATGAATTTATTTTTGCACAATTAAAATCAAATCCGGACAGCAACTAAGAGAAAGAGAAGAACAGGGAACAGGGTGTTCTTTGCATCTTATAGAATTAATAGTGTGTTGTGATTTAGGAGGCAGCATAGACACAGTTGAGGTGTTGAAGAAGCATCAGCAGGAGGGAGGCAGCCATCTCCAGAAACTAGTTCAACCAGAGATTACGAGCTGAAGGCAGCAGCAGAGCCAAGAGAGAGGCAACCATATTTAGGGATCAGCTTAATTAAAGCCAGTTGTTCAATGTATTCTTTCTTTCGCTGAATCAAAGACCATTCCCAAGTCCTGGTCACATAAATTGAATGATGTGGTAATCACTGGTTGGATTTGGGTTGATGGTTATCATTTGGGAAACTGGATCTCAGCAGAATTTAGGATCATAGAGTAAACAAATACTTTGGGTTTTCAGTCTCAAAGTTGAGACTGAGGTTAAAGTCCTTATTGTTATTATTCCACAAATATAAAATTGTTCTTTGCAGTGTTTTATTATCTTTCTTCTGCTGTAGTAAATACTGCTTTTTGTGGTTTAAAGGAAGAGAGATCAGAGTTCTCACTATTTCCTCAAATGTTTACATAGAACGTAGAACAATACAGCACAAACAGGCCTTCAGCCCACGAGTTGCGCCGATCACATCTACCAATCCAATTAGTTTCTTGCTAATATCCAAAAAACAATACACCATACAAAACCAGTGTTTCAGGCTGGAACCACTCTAGCACATAATATCATTGATATTTCATAACACAGTAGATCCTCTTATTTCAAGCACAAGAGTTATAGAAAATGATAAACAATAAGGATACTTGGAGAAAAAGAGACTTTAAAACTGGTAATGCTACAAATCATAAACCACAGTCCTCCTGTATGAGGCAAGAGAATTTACTTGAAGCAAGGCTGAAACAAATACAAGCTTCCTATCTGTTCATTCATAGCTGAGGCAACGGGCTGGATTTTTGTGAAAGGGCATTTCCTGCCTGCAAAGGCACAAGCTCATCTCTGCCACATGGCCATATTTTCATCACCAGAGCAAAAAAGTTCTATTTAATGTTCAAGTTAATTCATTTGTAACTGAATTCGAACCAACTCAGTCTGCATCTTATCTGGATTACTCTTTCCTTTCTCAAGGTTCAATATTACAACTGTCTCTGCTTTTTGGCATCTACTTTTAAATCTGTTTCTGCCATTGTTTATAAATTACAGAAATCACCAAAGATCCTTAGGCAGCACCTATCAAATGCAAAAAATTTGGTGAGGGCTTTAGCTGACATGCCAAACTTCCTTAGTCTTCTGAGAAAGTAGAGGCATTGGTGGACTCTCTTAACTATACCCCAGCATGGGGGTACCAGGACAGGTTGTCAATGATTTGGACACCTAAGAACTTGAAGCTCTCGACCCTTCATCCCCATTGATGTAGAAAGGGGCATGTTTTCCTTTATGTTTCCTGAAGTTGATGATAATCTCTTTGTTTTGTTGGCATCGAGGGAAAAAGTATATTTGGCTCATTGAGTCTGCACTGACCACAATCCCACGCAAGCCCTAGCGCCATAACCTCATGCGTTTATTCTAGCTGGTCCTCCTGAGACTAAGGGGCAATTTAGCATGGCTAATCTACCTAACTCACACATCTTTGGACCGTGGGAGGAAACCAGACAGAAAACCTACTGAGACACAAGGAGTTTGTGCAAACTCCTTTCTTTGTTCTTTGGGTAGGAAAGTTTAGTTCAGTGCAGGTTTGGAGGGTTGAAAGGCCTGTTCCTGTGCTGTAATTTTCTTTGTTCTTCTTTATTTTTTGTTCCATACAATGACCCAAGCCGAGAATCGAACTTAGGTCCCTGCCATTGTAAGGTAACAGTACTAACCATTGTGCCACCAGACCAGTTAGCCTGACTTTAGTCATTGGCAAGAATTTAAAGTATTAAAAGATGCAATTGCAGACTATTTGGAAGTGCATGATAAAATAGCACTGAGTCAGCACGGCTTCATAAGAGGCAGTCATGTCCAACAAATCTGTTAGAAATCTTTGAGGAGGTAACAAGAAAGTTAGATAAGCAGAGCCAGTGAACATGATTTATTTAGATTTCCAAACAGCCTTTGACGAGGTACCGCAAAGGAGATAAATAAACTAAGAGCCCTTGAAGTTAACAGTAAGGTCCTGAAATAGATAGACGATTGGCTGACTGGTAGAAGGCAGAGATTGGAGATAAAAGGGTCTTTCTCAGGATGGTAATCGGTGACTGGTAGTGTGCTTCAGGGGTCAGTGCAAGGACCACAATTTTCACAACATATATTAATGATTGGGAAGGAGGAACTGAAGGCACTGTTGCTAAGTTTGCAGATGATAAAGAACAAAGAACAAAGAACAAAACAGCACGGGAAACAGGCCCTTTAGCCCAATGAGCCCGCGCCGCCACCCCGATGTCCCCACCTCTACCCGCGATCCCTGTCCACGTTAATAGATCTATGGATTAAAAACCAAATTTGAGACTATTTAGGGAGAATTTGTGTTGCCAATTAGACTAACAGCACATCTTTGGGATGTGGGAGGAAACCGGAGCGCTCGGAGAAAACCCACGCAAGCATGGGGAGAATGCGCAAACTCCCACAGACACAGGCCCCAATCCATGTATCTGCACAGCACAGAGATAGTCACTGAGCTGTTGTGTTGCCCATCAGATGGTCCAGGTCAAGCATACACTAACGACGTGAAGCAGTAGGATACTCTCGAAAAAGATCCAAGAGCAGTCCTCTCACGACCCATCGCGTGTATGCCCCTCGTTAGACAACAAGATGGACCAAAGCACCTGTAGGATAAAAACAAGTACATCAATATCACCATCTATTTACTTACTTCCCAGGGACTCCCAAAGCTCATGATCCCTATTTTAAATCAGTTTTCTATACCGCTCCATTCCCATTCTGTTCATGTGCCCATCTAAGTATTTCTTAAATAACTCCAGACTACCTGCCTCCACCACTTTACTTGGCAGTGCATTCCATACCCGCACCACCCTCTGTGTGAAAAAACTCCCTCTAGCATCCAAATTATTCCATACCCCCTGCACCCTAAGCCCGTGACCCCTCGTGCTATTTGAGTCCACAAAGATATGTAGAGGGGCAGGTAGTATTGAGGAAGCAGGGGACTACAGAAGAATTTGGGTAGATTAGGAGAATGGGCAAAGAATGGCAGATGGAATACAATATGGAAAAGTGTGAGGTTACGCACCTCAGAAGGAGGAATGAAGTCATAGACTATTTTCTAAATGGGGAAATGCTTAAGAAATCAGAAACACAAAGGGACTTGGGAGTCATTGTTCAAGATCCTCTTAAGTTTAACATGTGGGTTCAGTCAGCATTTAGGAAGGCAAACACAATGTTAGCATTCGTGTCAAGAGGGCTAGAATATAAGAGCAGGGATGTACTTCTGAGACTATATAAGGCTCTGGTTAGCCTTCATTTGGAGTGTTGTGAGCAGTTTTGGGCCCCATATCTAAGGAAGATTGTGCTGGCCTTGGAAAGAGTTCAGAGGAGGTTCACGAGAATGATCCCTGGAATAAAGAGCTTGTCTTTTAAGGAACTGTCGAGAACTCTGGGTCTGTGCTTGTGGGAGAACAGAAGAATGACGAGGGAGATCTTATTGAAACTTACAGGATACCACTGGGTCTAGAAAGACTGGATGTTGAGAGGATGTTTCCAATTGTAAGAAAATCTAGAACCAGAGAGCACAACCTCAGGTGAAAGGGATAATCCCTTAAAACAGAGATGAGGAGGAATTTCTTCAGCCAGAGAGTGTTGAATCTGTGGAACTCTTTGCCACAGAAGACTGTGGAGGCTAGGTCATTGAGTGTCTTTAAGACAAAGATAGATAGGTTCTTGCTTAATAAGGGGATCAGAGATTATGGAGAAAAGGCAGGAAAATGGGAATGAGAAAAGTATTAGCCATGATTGAATGGTGGAACAGATTCGATGGGCCGGGTAGCCTAATTCAGCTCCGATGTCTTATGATGACTAAGTCTTCTGAGGGTAGTGGGGATATGGGATGTTTCCTGCTGCAATAGTTGGCAGGAAATTACTCCATATCTTCTGGCCACCACCTCATCAATTATGTAACCAGGGGATTTGTGGCATTTTCCATGGTGTGGCAGACATGATGGCAGATTGAAAAGGCAACCAATATCACTGACCACTATGGAAGAAAATTTGATGTCCTGAAAAAAACAATGACTGGCATTTACCGGCCTGTCCGCCGTGGGAATCGGAGCGGGTATGGGATACAGCATAGGAAGGTCCATTTACCTCAGGCAAGATTTTATAATTTTGGAAGAGTGAGGCCATAAAATTATATCTCATGGATCTTCAGGAACATAGAGGCTATAGATAGACCTCCTCAATAACTATGAATTTGAAAGATCAACCAGTAAATGTTGCCAACACTCACATCTGTAGTGTTCTGGGTTCAAGGTTGCTATGATGTAGAGATGCCAGCGTTGGACTGGGGTAAACTCAGTAAGAGGTCTGACTACACTAATTTTAAATTCAACCGATTTATTTGATAGCAAACTTGCTAGCTTTGGGCCTTTGTAGCCTTCATCAGGCGAATGAGGTGTTCTGGTCTGCAACCAGAACCAGACCAGAACACCTCATTCGCCTGACGAAGGCTACAAAGGCCGAAAGATAGCAAGTTTGCTATCAAATAAATCGGTTGGATTTAAAATTGGTGTTGTCAGACCTCTTACTGAGTTCAAGGTTGCTAGCAGCCTCCATTCTGAACTCAGGAGTCAACCCTAGGCATTGCTCATCTGTACCCTGCGTTATTCCAGATGAGTTTTGGACTGACGTTTTTTCCCTCTGCATCGCATAGAATGGGGCATGGGTGGATGATTCCAGTTGGGCTTCCAGCAGTATTACATTAGCATGATGCAGTTCAGTTTCAGACCAGCTTCTGGAGAATTTCCTGATCTGCTACGACAGGTACTAGTGCAAGATACCATGGGGAATTCACACTGGCGTGAAACTGATTATGTGCACTCCTGCCAAAATCCCTCCCATTGAACCTGCCAATGGGATAATATTAGAATTTGATTGTGAAAATTGAGGCTGCAATATCTCAATTTCTAAAAATACATTTTGCTTCAAATAGAGAATTTATTTTTTGATCAAAATTTGTTCTCAGAATGTCGCTGTTTACACTGCATTTATTGTGGATCCCATGTCCTCCTGAGAAGATGGCTTTAACAGTGGTCAGCCTTCTTCTTAAACTGCTGTAGTTCAGATGCTGAAAGCATGCTCAGGATGCTTTTCCAGAAGTCATTTACTTGGACACATCTCAAATGAATCCTGAGAACTTTTAGCCACATTTCTCTTCCCAATGTGCGACAGAACTCATGATCAGAACCTTTAGGCAAAAGCTCTTACACAAGAGATACATATTTATTTTGCTGTTGCTCACTACTACGTAATCCTCTCACTATGTAAACAGTGCACACAGCACAAGCACAAGCACATCTGACCATTACTTCTTCTTGAAAAGTTCCTACAATTTAAATCTAATATTAGTTTCCCATCCCACAGAGACTTGTCATTTCACTTGGGAACCCTGCAGGTGAAGGCAGCTAATCAGTAAACAGCTCTGCAGAAAACACCAAAGTCCTTTTCTGAAACACCAACCAAGTAGTATTCAAGCTGACAAAGTTCAGTGTTAGTATTATTCCTTTCTAAAAAAAAAAAAATCGCTCTAGGATATGAATGCTGTTACCCATTTCTCATGCAACTGAATGATTTGCTAGGGAACTTCAGAATGCACTTTAAGAGACAACCACGATGATGTGCGTGTTGAGTCATGACTACACTGTACTACTTACCCTTACAGGAGTTTTTCATCCTTGTACAGCACTGAACCAGTCTCATTTTTGGAACTTGCTAATCTCTGCCACCACCTAAGGTAGGGGAGTCTAAAACTAGAGGGCATAGGTTTGAGGTGAGAGGGGAGAAATACAAAACTGTCCAGAGGAGCAACTTTTTCCACACAGAGGTTGCTGAGTGTCTGGAATAAGCTGCCAGAGGTGGGTTCAATTTTGACTTTTAAAAAGCATTTAGATAGTTACATGGGTACGATGAGTATAGAGGGATATGGGCCAAATGTGGGCAATTGGGATTAGCTTGGGGGTTTTAAGAAAAAAAGGACAACATGGACAAGTCGGTCTGAAGAGCCTGTTTCCATGCTGTAAACCTCCAAGACTCTATGGCACCTCTGGCAAAGAGAGCCTCCTGCACACATCACGGGAAACAGGACCTCCCACCATTTACAGATTATCTGAAGATGAATCGACAGAGAGGCATTAGTGAACCATGGGACCACTCATTGTCTGGGCTAGGGCATAGAAAGTGATTCCAATCAACAGATAGGGAAGTGGCAGCTCTCCAGGGATTGTTGTTTGAGAGGTGAGGAGATATTGGTGAGAACCCTTGGTGTGAAAAGATGATTCCACCTCAGACCTCTCAGTAACACATTGAACTGTTATAAGCTGTGAATCAAAAGGCTGCTCCAAGTAATTTATAGACTTCCTCTCTGAAAGTTTTGTTATCAGTCAGTTCACATCAGAAGCATAAAAATAGAAGCAACTTGGCAACTTGTCTTAAATTTGAGAAAGAGATAAAACAGTGAGCATTCATAACATTGCACATCACAATATGCATTAATACTGTTCATACTGACTACCAAAGTGGATCAGTCTTCTCAAATGAAAAGATGTGAAACAATAAATATATTTTGTTTTAAATAATTTGGTCATCTGCACCACGATAAATCAAGAGGCTACATTTCACCCACTTGCATACACAGGCCTCAAGTAAACAGAAAAGCTAAATAAATGACCAATAATGCTACACATGACAGAAGTCAAGTAATTTCATACTAGGTTACTATAGATTAAACATGGAGTAGGGAAAAGGAGGAAGACAAAGCTAAAAGGGATAGGAAAAGAATAAGTTGGTTACAACTCCCTTGTAGGTCTGCACAGTCTTAATTTTTAGATAAGGATCCGATTTATTTTTGCACGTCCCAATTGACCCTGTCTCCACCACACTCTGAGACAATGCAATCCAGATTCAAACATCTTGAATATGAAAAATTTCCCTCTCACGTCACCCTTGATTCTTTTGCCAATTATTTTAAATTTGGGCTTCTGATTCTCAATCCCTCCAACAATCAGAACTGTTTCGTCCTGTTCACTCTTGCTAAGACTCTTGTGATGTTCAATATCTTGATCAAATCTTCTCTCAACCATGGCTTTTCCAAAAAGAATAATCCCAACTTCTCCAATTTGTCAATGTAACTGAAGTCCTTCATCCCTCAATTTTTCCTGCACTCCTCTCTAATGTTTTTCCATCCTTCCTAAAGTGTGACCCAGTACAGGAAACAATACTGCAACTGAGGTTGAACCAGTGTTTCATGTAGGTTCAACATAATTTCCTTGCTTTTGTATTTTATGTTCCTATTGATAAAACCCAGGATATAGAATACTTTATTAACCATTTTCTCAACCTGTCCTGCCGCCTTCAATTATTTGGGCACAAGTACATACAAAGTCTTTCTGCTCCTTTTCTCTTTTAGAATTATACCTATGATTTTATAATGTCTCTGCATTCTTCCTACCAAAATGAAATACTTCACCCTTATTTATTTTAAATTTCATCTGCCTTTTTACCGCCTATTCCACAACTTGCCTGCGCCCTTTTAAGGTTCCACACCATCGTTCTCATGGTTCACAATACTTCCAAGTTTTGAATTATCTATAAACTTTGAAATTGTGAACTGGATATCAAGGTCTAGGTCATTAATTTTGATCAAGAACTGTGAAAGTCTTAACACCAATCTCTAGGAAATTCCACTCTAAACTTCCCTTCAGAAAAAAAAAATCATCCACCACTACTCTATGTTTGCTGTCACTTAGCAAATTTTGTAATTATGTTGTTACTGTCCTTGATCACAGCTGGAATTTTCCAGCCATTCACAACCTGCTGCCACTATAAGCAAGAATGGAAAATTCGGTGCTCAACCAAATCTCTGTTCACTGCAATGGGATTGGAGAATGCTACCACCATGAGCAGCAGGAAAATTCCAACCTACAAGTCCGCCATGCAGCACTTTACAAATGTCTTCTAGAGGTTCAATTACATGACAAAGGCATTAGTCTCCTTTCAAAAACTCAATTTAAATACAATTTGGCTTTCCTTAATCAACCCATATTTTCCCAAGTGACTATTAATTTTGCCCCAAATTATCATTTCTAAAAACTTCCTTATCATTGAAATTAAACTGATTGGTCTCTAATGCTGGGCGAATCTTAATATCCTTTTTGACCAGTGTGTAACTTTGCAATTCTCCAGTCCACTGGCCTGTGCCTGAGGAAGACTGGAAAATTACAGCCGGTATCTCCACTATTTCCACTCACAATTTGCTCAGGATCCTTGATTGCATCTCATCCAGTCCTGGGTCCTCACCAATTTTATGAACAAGAAATTCCTCCTATCAATTCTAAACATTTTAATTCTCAACTACCTTCTCTTTAATCATTATTTGAGCAGCATCTTCTTCCTTGGTAAAGACGGATAAGGGTAAGACAGTTGACGTGGTGTATATGGATTTTAGTAAAGCTTTTGATAAGGTTCCCCATGGTAGGCTACTGCAGAAAATGCAGATGCATGGGATTCAGGGTGATTTAGCAGTTTGGATCAGGAATTGGCTAGCTGATAGAAGACAGAGGGTGATGGCTGATGGGAAATATTCAACCTGGAGTTCAGTTACAAGTAGTGTACCTCAGGGATCTGTTTTGGGGCCATTGCTGTTTGTCATTTTTTATAAATGACCTAGATGAGGGTGTAGAAGGATGGGTTAGTAAATTGGCTGACGACATCAAAGTCGGAGGAGTTGTAGACAGTAAGGATGGATGTTACAGTTTGCAGAAGGACATAAATAAGCTGCAGAGCTGGGCTGAGAGGTGGCAATTGGAGTTTAATGCGGAAAAGTGTGAGGTGATTCACTTTGCTAACAGTAACAGGAGTACAGAATATAGAGCTAATGGAAGGACTTGACGAGCAGAGAGATCTCGGTGTACATGTGCGTAACTCCCTGAAAGTTGGCACCCAGGTTGATAAGGTTGTTAAGAAGCGTATGGTGTGTTAGCTTTTATTGGTAGAGGGATTGAATTTCAGAGCCGTGAGGTCATGTTGCAACTGTACAAAACTCTGGTGCAGCCGCACTTGGAGTATTGCGAACAGTTCTGGTCGCTGCATTATAAGAAAAATGTGGAGGCATTGGAAAGGTGCAGAGGAGGTTTACAGGATGTTGCCTGGTATGGTGGGAAGGTCTTATGAGGAAAGGCTGAGGGACTTAAGGTTATTTTCATTAGAGAGAAGAAGGTTAAGAGGTCACCTAATTGAGGTATACAAGATGATCAAATGGTTAGATAGGGTGGACAGTGAGAGTCTTTTTCTTTGGATGGTGATGGCTAACATGAGGGGACATAGCTTTAAATTAAGAGGTGGTAGTTATAGGATGGATGTCAGAACTAGATTCTTTACTCAAAGAGTAGTAAGGGCGTGGAATGCCCTGCCTGCAGCAGTTGTGGACTTGCCAACTTTAAGAGCATTGAAATGGTCAATGGATAGGCATAGGGCTAATATTGAAATAGTTTAGGTTATAGGGTCATTAGATTGGTTCCACTGGTAGGCGCAATATCAAGAGCCTAAGGGCTTGTACTGCGCTGTAATGTTCTATGTATTCATTTAATATCTTAGCCATGCCCCTGCATTGATGTGTGAATCCTCTACGTGGTTCCGGACAGTCCTACTTTCCACATTTAAAAAGCCATGGATAGAACTGTATTTGACAGGTAGTCAGGTGACTTACTCACCACTTGGGAGGTATAAAAGGCAGGCACGTTCTGGCATTTGTCACTGTGGAATATCTTATGGATGTGAGAATTGGTAAAAGAATGTAAATGATTTATTTCTTTGATTTGATTAATTATCGTCACGTATTAATATGCAGTGAAAAATATTGTTTCTTACGCGCTATACAGACAAAGCATAGTGTTCACAGGAAAAGAAACAAGAGAATGCTATATAGACAAAACATTATACAGAAAAGTATACCATTCATAGAGAAGGAAATGAGAGAATACAGAATGTAGCGCTACAGTCATAGCTAGGGTGTAGAGAAAGATCAACCTAATGCAAGTCCTTTCAAAAGTCTGACAGCAACCGGGAAGAAATTGTTCTCGAGTCAGTTGGTACGTAACCTCAGATTTTTGCATCCTTTTCCTGAGGGAAAGGGGTGGAAAGGAATATCCTGGGTGCATGGGGTCTTTGATTATGCTGGCTGCTTTGCCGAGGCAGCAAGAAATGTAGACAGAGTCAATGGATGGGAAGCTGGTTTGTGTGATCAATTGGGCTATATTCACGACCTTTTCTAGTTCCTTGCGATCTTGGGCAGAGCAAGAGCCATACCAAGCTGTGATACAACCAGAAAGAATGCTTTCTATGGTGTATCTGTAAAAGTTGGTGAGAGTTGTAGCTAACATGCCAAATTTCCTTAGTCTTCTGAGAAATTAGAGGCGTTAGTGGGCTTTTTAACTATAGTGTTGGCATAGTGGAACCAGGACGGATTGTTGGTGATCTGGACACCTAAAAACTTGAAGCTCTCGACCCTTTAACTTTGTCCCCACTAATGTAAACAGGGACATGTACTCCTTTAAGCTTCCTGAAGTTGATGACAATCTCCTTTGTTTGTTGACACTGAGAGATTATTGTTGCCGGACCAATTCACCAGATTTCTATTTCATTCCTGTACTCTGACTCATCATTGTTTGAGATTCAACCCACTATGGTCCACATTTCCACACTTAAAAAATTTATTTCGTCCTTGGTTTAAAACAATTCGGACAGAGGTCCATTGCATCTTTTAATGTTTACCCAACTCAATTCTATAGCTTGAACTTTGTACATAGTCAGGAGCACTCTAGCTCACTATTCACAGTGCATGTCTAACACGTATTAGCTTTGTGAAAAATAGTGAAAATGAGTAAATTTCAGGTGGATGTAAAGATTCTAAAGTGCTATTTCAAAAAGTGTGTTAGTTCTCCCCATTCTCTGGTAATCATCACAGTTGTTTGTGGGATCTTGCTGCCACATTTCCTTTCATTGTTGAAATAGTGCCAGTGCCAATGAAGATGCATACTTTTGTTGCTGATTTCATTTAAACATTCTGTTATCCTAAATCAACAAGAGGATTAAATTGGCACCCTGCCATAATAAATAGCAGCCATAAATTTAATAGTTTAATTTTCGCAGGTTATTTGTTTTGTTTCATTGCCTCAATTTCAACAGTTTCCAGCAAATTAAACAGCATTTGTTTCAATGCAAGAGGCCTGATGGGCAAGGTGGATGAACTCAGAGCATGGATGGGTACATGGGACTGGGATATTATAGCAATTATTGAAACGTGGCTAAGGGAGGGATAGGTCTGGCAGCTCAATGTTCCACATGCTACAGGAAAGATAGAACAAGAGGTAAGAGAGCAGGGTGGAATTGCACTTTTGATTAGGGAAAGCAAGACGGCCGTACTGAGAGGGGATGAATCCAAGGGCTCAGCTACATGAGTAGGACTGAGAAATAAGAGGGAAATCACTTTGACAGGGTTGTACTATAGGCCTTCAAATAGTCGGCGAGAAATTGAGGGGCAAACATGTAAGGAGATTACAGATAGCTCCAAGAAAAATAGGGGAGTAATATCAGAGATTTTAATTTTCCCAACATTGACTGGGACAGCCATAGTATTGAGTTAGATAGAGAGAAATTTGTTGTGTGTATTTAGGAGGAATTTCTCATTTAGTATGTGAATGGTCTGACTAGAGAGGGGACAAAATTTCACCTCCTCTTGGGAATTAAGGAAGGGCAGGTGACAAAAGTGTTAGTGAGAGTTCACTTTGGGACTAATGACCATAATTCCATTAGTTTTAAGATAACTACAGAGAATGATAGGCCCAGCCTAAAAGTTAAAATTCTAAATTAGGGCAAGGCCAATTTTGATGGTATCATGCAGGAACTTCAAAAGTTAATTGGGGGAGTCTGTGAGAAGGCAAAGGAATGTCTGGTAAGTGGCACATTTTCAAAAGTGTGTTAACCAGGGTTCAGAGTAAACACATTCCTCTTAGAATGAAGGGCAAGGCTGGCAGATATAGGGAACCCTAGATGACTCAGGATATTGAGGCTCCGGACAAGAAAAAAGAGGCACATGAAAAGCATAGGGATCAAAAGAATCCCTTGAATCCCCAAAGTGAACTCTCACTAACACTATTGTCACCTGCCCTTTCTTAATTCCCAAGAGGAGGTGAAATTTTGTCCCCTCTCTAGTCAGACCATTCACATACTAAATGAGAAATTCCTCCTAAATACACACAACAAATTTCTCTCTATCTAACTCAATACTATGGTTGTCCCAGTCAATGTTGGGAAAATTAAAATCTCTGATATTACTCCCCTATTTTTCTTGGAGCTATCTGTAATCTCCTTACATGTTTGCTCCTCAATTTCTCGCTGACTATTTGAGGGCCTATAGTACAACCCTGTCAAAGTGATTTCCCTCTTATTTCTCAGTTCTACCCATGTAGCTGAGCCCTTGGATACATCAAGAGTAGAGAGGGTATAAGAGTAGCATTAAGAGAGAAATCAGGATGGCAAAAAGGGGACACAAGATTTTTTTGGCAGTTAAGGCAAAGGGGAATCCAAAGAGCTTCTACAAATGCACAACAGGCAAAAGAGTAACAAGGGAGACAGTAGAGCCTCTTCAGTATCAACAAGGTCATCTATGTGCAGATCCACAAGAGATGGGAGAGATCCTAAATTAGTATTTCTCATCAGTATTTACTGTTGAGAAAAACCTGGACATTAGGGAATTTGGGGAAATAAATAGTCATGTGTTGAGAAACGTACACATTACAGAGAAGGAAGTGCTGGAATTCTCAAAGCACATCAAGGTAGATAAATCCCCAGGACCTGATGAAGTGTATAACAGGACATTGTGGGAGGCTAGGGAGGAAATCACGGGACCCCTAGCCGAGCTATCTGAATCATCGATAGTCATAGGTGTGGTGCTTGAAGATTACAGAGTGGCAAATGTTGTGTCTTTGTTTAAAAAGGGCTGTAGGGAAAAGCCTAGGAACTACAAGCCATTGACCCTCACATCTGTGGTGGGTAAATTCTTGGAAGGTATTTTGAGAGACATGGTCTACAGGTATTTAGAGATGCAAGGACTGATTAGGGACAGTCAGCATTGCTTTGTGAGTGGGAAATCATGTCTCAGAAATTTAACTGAATTTTCTGAAGGGGTACCAAAGAAAGTAGAGAAAGGGTAATGCAGTTGACATTGTTTACTTGGACTTTAGCAAAGCCTTTGACAAGGTACCACATCCAGGTTGTTGCATAAGTTTAAATCTCACAGGATCCAGGGTGAGGTATCTAAATAGATACAGGATGGTTGTGATCATATAGAGGTCTATAAAATAATAATCATAGAAAGGCAACATCTTCCCTCAAAAGGTAGGGGAGTCTAAAAATAGGTTTAAGGTGAGAGGGGAGAGATACAAAAATGTCCAGAGGGGCAATGTTTTCAAGCAAAGAGTGGAGTGTCTAGAACAAGCTGTTAGAGGTAGCAATAGAGGCAGGTACAATTTTGTCTTTTAAAAAGCATTTAGATAATTACATGGGTACGATGGATATAGAGGGATATGGGCCAAATGCGGGCAATTGAGAATAGCTTTGGGGCTTTAAAAAAGAAAGGGCATGGACAAGTTGGGCCGAAGGGCCTGCTTCCATGCTGTAAACCTCTATGACTCTACTACAAAGTAATTTTTGTGCTGACTAGCAGGTCAATGCTGCTGCTTTTATCTACTCACAGAAAGCGACCTGTGTTGTGATATGCTGAGTCTGATTTTCACAGAGTTGGATTGAATTGGCAGCCTTTGAAAAAGACAATGGGTCAGGTGGAGATATTTTTGGGAATGTGTTTAAAGGATATGGACAGCTTTCTCTCAGAAGTCTGCATTTAGCACTACTGACCAGGATGACACAAAGTGGCACAGAGGCACAGTGGTTAGCACTGTCGCCTCACACCAGCAGCGACCCGAGCTCAATTCCAGCCTCAGGTTACTGTCTGTGTGTGAAGTTTGCACATTCTCCCCGTGTCTGCATGGGTTTCCACGTGGTAGTCCAGTCTCCTCCCAAAGTTCAAAGATATGCGGATTAGGTGGATTGGCCATGATAAATTGCCCCTTAGTGTCAGGCTTAAACAGGGCAAATACACGGGGTTACAGGGATGGGATCTGTGTGGGATTGTTGTCGGTGCAGGTTCGATGCACCAAATGGCCTCCTTCTGCAATGTAGGGATTCTGTGACTCCTTTGCAGAAATAGGCATCTCCCATGAAATATTCATGGAGTTGGGCCAGGTTTTTAAAAGAGTCATGATTCACAAGGAGACATGAATCCTAGTCACAAGAGAGGGCCCTCATAAAAGGCAAGTTAAAGAGATCCTCCTCATTGACCAGATGCCAAATTACTAAACAGCACATCCTCAGCCCATCAGGCTCCCTGTGCTAAGTTTGAGGCTCTACCATCCTCTGTATCACTTCATGCCCTTAAGCCAAGCTCTGGTAGTTCTCATCCAATGGTTTTAAGAAGCATACAATGGGTCAAATGTCACATTGTATAGTGGGATGTTAAAAAAAAGACTGAAAAATAAGTACTCCATTGGTAAATATCTCGTATGGAAAAAAGTCTGAACTGAATGATAATGAAAGTGTCAAAAATCCAAGTCTTCAGAAGCTTTAAAAACCACAGAAACCTATAAACATTTGCTTATGTCAACAAACATTGAAATTGACCGCAGATATCAGAGAGCCTAAGCTAGCAATCAAACATTGCGCTCTCAGCCAAAGCTATATAACAAGATTTGACTGAACTTTGATATTAGAATAGCAGGCAGAACATCTGCTCCCCAGCGTAAACAATGTTTGATTGACAGCTCAGGCTCTCTAATAGCTGCAATCATTTTCCGAGTGTTTCCTGGCATAAGCAAATTGATATAATTGTTTGTGACTTTTGAAACTTCAAAGGGTCTGGATGATTAGCACTTATTTAGCTTTCAGTCCAGACTTTCTTTTCTTAGAAGATACTTACCAATGGCGTACATTTTCTCAACACTTTTTACACATCCCACTTTCTTGACCCATTGTATACTTTCCGGAGTCAATGACATGTGAACATGAGGGAATGTTAGGGATTGGTAGGGAGACATCAGAATAGCAATAGGGAATATTTGGAGACTGAGGGGGTGAAGGATCAAGGGAGCTTTGTGTTTTTTGCCACCAGAACAAAGTCCCACAGTGGTGCTTTCAAGCAGCCCGTCTCAGCACTCTGTGGCTACCTCTGCTCTTCTTTCCACATCATGTGGCCCAGCTTGCTCCTCATCATGGATAATGAAGAACCTGCCTTACAATTATAGAATCATTTATGTAGTGCAGAAAAGGCCCTTCAACCCATTGAGTCTGCATCGATACTGAAGTCACGCAACTTCCATTTTCCTGCCATTGTTCCATATCCTTGAATATTATGATATTGCAAACGCTCATCCAAATATTTTTTTAAGGGCTGTAAAGCTTCTGGTCTTGATTATCTTCCCAGGCAGTGCATTCCAGATTCCTACCACCCTGAGTGAAGTTTGTTTCAAATGCCCTCTGAATCTCCTGTCACTTACACTAAAAGTATGCCCCCTCATGATTGACCAATCAACCAAGAGGAACACCTGCTCCTTACTCACGTCCATACCCCTCATAATCTTATACATCTCAATCATGACACCCCCCTCCCACCCCATTCCTTCGCCTCCTCTATTCTAAAGGAAACAATCCAAACTAGTCTTTCCTTATAGCTCAAATGCTCCATCTTAGGCAATCTCCTGATGAACTCTCCAGTCCTCTGGAACCTTGTCTGTGGTCAAAGACGTCCTCTGGAACATTGGAAATGTCAGCTCTTTTCTCTCCTTATAAATGCTGCCAGACCTGCTGAGATTTTCCAGCATTTTCTCTTTTGGTTTCAGATTCCAGCAGCCACAGCAATATGTTTTTATCCTCTGCAACCTCATCTTTGATTAAAGAATTACGCAGCATGTTAGAAATATGGTATGATGTTATAGCCTCAGTAGAAAAATCTGAAATCTCAAAAATGTACTGAAAGAACAAAGCCACAAGATTCCATGGTTTAAAACCATGCGAGAGGTAGCGGGAACCAGGTGTTAGGCTTGGAAGTTAGTGAACATTTTGGTGATAGTGACCACAATTCGGTTACGTTCACCTTAGTGATGGACAGGGATAGGCATGAAGCTGGGGGCAGTAGTTATAGCTGGGGGAAGGGTAATTATGAGGCCATCAGGAGAGAATTAGGGTGCATAGATTGGACGAGGGAACTACAGGGACTGGGAACATCTGGAATGTGGTGCTTATTCAAGGAGCAGCTGCTGCGAGTCCTTGATAAGTATGTCCCTGTCAGGCAGGGAGGAAATGGACGAGTAAGAGAGCCTTGGTGTACGAAAAAAGTTGATTTGCTGGTTAAGAAGAAAAAGGAGGCTTATGTCAGGATGAGGCTTGAAGGCTCAGATAGTGCAATGGATAGCTATAGATTAGCCAGGAAGGAGGTAAAAAGTGAATTGAGGAGAGCTAAGAGGGGACACGAGAAGATGTTGGCTGATAGGATTAAGGAGAATCCTAAAGCTTTCTTTCGATATGTTAAGAATAGAAGATTGGTTAGGGCAAGATTAGGGCCAGTCATAGACAGCAGTGGGAAGTTGTGCGTGGAGCCTGAAGAGATTGGTGAGGCACTGAATAAATATTTCTCTTCGGTATTCACGCAGAGTGCTGGAAATGTAGCTATGGAGAACACTGAGGTACAGGGTTGCAAATTGGGAAGTATTGTAGTAGATAGGGAGGATGTGCTAGAAATTCTCGAGGGTTTGAAGTTGGATAAGTCCCCTGGGCCGGACGGGATTTACCCTAGGATTCTCTGGGAGGCAAGAGAGGAGATTGCAGAGCCTCTGGCTCTGATCTTCAGGTCCTCGTTGGTTACGGGTGTGGTTCCGGAGGACTGGAGGATAGCGAATGTGGTCCCATTGTTTAAGAAGGGGAAGAGAGACCTTCCTGGGAATTATAGGCCAGTGAGTCTTACTTCTGTTGTGGGCAAGGTATTGGAGAGAATTATTAGGGATAGGATTTATAGTTATTTAGAGAGAAATGAATTGATTGGGGATAGTCAGCATGGTTTCATAGAACATAGAACATAGAACATACCAGCACAGAACAGGCCCTTCGGCCTTCGATGTTGCGCCGACCAATATAAAAAGCAATGCCCCTCCAAACTAAACCATTCCCTTCTCTTCCATATACTTATCAACTAACCTCTAAAACGCCACCAAAATTGGCGCATCTACAACAGCTGCAGGCAGGGCATTCCACTCCCTAACCACCCTTTGGGTAAAGAACCT